>PYWC01000004.1:1946860-1963879 GCA_003182015.1 Tuber magnatum | reverse complement strand
GGGGAAAGCCTACAAAAACGCCCCGCCCTGGGCCAGTGAGCAGCCCGTGGTGGGGAACGGGGCCGGAGGCCCGTGTTTTTGAGGGCCCCGGAGGCCCCGTAACGAACTCTAAGTGGGTCACCAAAGATTCCCTTTTGCCTAGAATGTGCACAACTATGCAACCATTTGCCCATGATGTCTGAACCTCAAGCCGGGCCTAGAGGGGCATGATGGAAATAATGTGCCCAAGTTAGAGCCTCTTTGGAGCTGCATAGCTCACCCAATAGCATCTCCTGGAACTCTAGATTCCAGTATTATAGATAGCTTTACATGATAAACATTCCGGTCATTTGCCCTGCACTGCTGTAGGGACTGTGCATTACGAGGTAGGGTAACTCAGGTTCATGGACCTAGTACTAACCAGAGTCCTATCGCAGGGTATCCGTGATTCCTGGGTCGGCTAACCTACCATATCAACCTGTCTATTCCTATGACTCAGATAGACTTCCCTCCCCTGCACCCAGTTACCCAGCCATGCAAGGTAACTTGTCCTCAGTGAATTCTTGAGTACCCTAACCACTCCCAAGCATGTATACTCTAGTCTCTAAGTCCCTTCTGTGTGTTACTGTTCATAACTGAACCCAGACCATTGGCCTTCCAGAGGTCTAACTCTCACTTGCTATCCCATTCCTACCAGTCTCCCTCTGGGCAGTCTGCATGCCTGCAGGTTCAGTCCACCATAAGTCATGTATGCTGGGTCGTTACAAGACCCTACCGTACAACCTCAAGATAACTACTCAATTGACTTACCACCCTAGCAGAGCTAGAAGATACTTTTTTAGGGCCTGTTTAGTTATAAGATGTCTATTCTATTCAGAAATAAAAAATGTCTATTAGCTAACAGAACCCAAAGACAATAAGTATGGGAGAACTGAATGGGACCATTTCAACAAGATAGGCCCTTATCTAGTCTTGGATCCTTTTATCATACTCCTGTAGCAGGACCCTGTAGCACTCTCCCGTTCTTAGAAAACTTTAACCTATTTCCAAATCCCATCAAACAGATACCAGATCATAGATACTGACTAGCTATCTAATACCTTTTGCCTCTACCATTCCCATTGACAGTCCATTGTTCTTGTTAGCTAACCATTGGCAACTATCACCCTACTGCCTAGGCCTCTATTGTACAGTCACAATCAAACAGGTCTGGGATCACAAACACTTCTGCCAAGTGGCCATATATAGTATATAATTGAAGATACAAAGATTCAAATCAATATTCAGTAGAAATAAATCTATTGATGTCCTTACTCCTCTATTTTGTTATTATTACATTTGTAGTAAAGTTGTGCAGGACATAATCTAGATAGACTAGACAAATGGATATGTATTCGAGCCGGATCTCGGGCTATTTTGTTGAAAATGTCGAGGACCTGACGAGAATGTCAGTGATCAATATGGCTATTTTACAGAGTAAAGTGCAGAAAGACGGAGAATAATTAGCACAGGCATGATGTACAGAGAGTCGAGCCAAGAGATAAGAAGAGATATGCGTAGAGGAGTAAGGAGTCAAGCGAACAGGTGATTGAGCGGACTGATGAGGACCATTTGCCCGCTCGAGCGGGAAAAAGGAGGAAAGAAAAGGGGGAAAGACAAACCTAAAGTAAAAAAAACCACAGTGCTAGACAGCCCAAGTACTGTACGTAAGAATGCAAGTGCGTCTGGCGTTCACGTATAGTCAACATATGTACCGCTCACCAGTCAACGAAATCCTTGTTTGCCGATGCTGTACATGGCGGCTGGTGATCTTGAACCTTGCCCCGAAGTAGAAGGTAAACCCTCGCAACAGAATTCATGGTGGATATCGTGGTATCCAGCATTTATCAGGATATGATTAGTTATTAGCTTATTAGTTACTGTGGGAGTCTCTGATTCCAAATATCCAGGTGTTGCAGCCGCCCCACCGACCGACCCGGTGACCCCCGGGTAACTTCCTCCCAGGTCAAATCCATTAAGCAATGGGAGGTACCTGTAAAATTCGCGCATACCTCTGCATATACCTCAAGTGTAAATCCATGTCAAGAAAAAGTGATGGCAGTGGGAATAAAACTCCTGCGTGGAATAACCAGTGCACTTTTCCAGACAACCGAAGCATTTTGAATTCTAATAGGTCACACAACTACAGTTCAATTCAGGCGTCAAAGAAAACCAACAAATCCCAGCATGCGCAACTGATCAAGCCCCTCCTCCTCGGTATAGCTAAAGGATTGGCACTAAGATTTAAACCTTCACCTCCTCAAGACCATCCTTCAAGAAAGCCATGTATGGATTACCAGCATCCCTAAAGTTGAGGAGAACAACCCTATTTTACGGCGGGGATGGTGTCAGTGCCTGAAAGTGAGGAGGAGGCGGGATAATATACATTCCATCCACGTCCATACTCTCACCCATGTAGAAATCGCATCCCTTAAATCGGGCACCTGTAAGGTAGGAACTCGCGAACCCCTGAGCACGAGCCTTAATCCTCTCGATCTCTGCCGGTGAGGCCCCTCTCTCAGCGAGCTTCTCCATGAGTTTCGCCACGTAGCCTCCAATTAGAGATGTTAGAAACTTAAAACAAAGGACTGCTAATAGCGGCTCTCACCCCTGAAGTAAGTAATATAGCTGGCCCGGTTAAAACCCGTCTGGGTGAGGCGGAAAGAGTGAACAACGTCAATGACCTCCTCTTGCCCATCGTCAAGCGCCTCAGCGGCTTCCTGAGTTGAAGCGTTGGCACCAATATCTATAATTTCCTGAGTTTTCCGCTACCAAAGAGATAAAAACCACGGTACACGGGCAACGAACCAACGTCAGCACCCTTCCTGACAGTGATCATCTTGCAGTCGACCTCGTACACAATATCATTAATGAGGGTCATGTTAAAGGCGTCAGAGATCATCTCGTCGCCACTAATGATATCCTATTCGGGAAACAATTAGCACCATAACCATCCCTCGAAATGTTCGTCAATAGAAACGGCGGGGGTAGTGTTCGGTATGAGAAAAAAATTATTAGTTGGTGAGACATCGAAAATTGCGCCACAAATAGTAAAACTTTGTCAAGAGAAACACAAGATGAGAGGTTTTGAGAATTTGACCCACCTTGTAGATAAGCATCTTTAAAGCTGGGGGTGAGAGTGGTTAAAATTCAAGAGCGTTTGGTGGGGAGAAAAGTGAGGGATGATAACCAATACGAGAGGGGGGGAAGTGGAGAAGGTGGACTCGGGTGGGGCAGAGACGCTTATCAGAGCAATGTGGTCTCTGGCGTTTTTTTTCCTGTGCTGCTTCCCCTCCCCTGTTTGTGCCAAGGTTGTGGCGTGGTGCCACAACCGCCACCACATGGCAGGTTAGCCGGCTAGCGATTCGGAGCACTCCACAGAGTGCCAAGTAATATTGCGGCCCACCGACAAGTGGTCGCTTAATCGTATGACTTAATACCATATGGTGACTCAACTCTGTAGTATAATAAAATCGAAAATTGTCTGATTGAACACCAGAATCGTACTATATTTACTAGTTGAATTCACAAACAGATATTTTAATTTAACTTTTAATATAATTTATAAAAGTATTAGTAGATTGAATTAAGTATATTAGAGAAACTAGTTCAACAAATACAATAAGTATAACTTCTTAAACATAGACTAGCTAGGGAATAATTTTTATCTGTATGATACTATACTGTTTTTAATATTTATATACTAAATAGTACATTCTACTAGATACTCTCTCTAAAGTGATTATAGGTTTCATGTCTTTCCTATACATGTCATAGCCACCTGACAGGGATGAGACCCTGCAGGGTTGTTTTTTTTAAATTTTTTTTTTAAATTATAGAATTTATCGGTTTAAGGTACAGACCTCATGTATCAACTCGTAGGTTATATATGTCAGAAACGTCCACCACTGGCCAAGAGGGAAAACCCACCATGCCCCCGCCCAAACAAGGAAAGACATAAGCCACAACACAGAAAATGATCTACACCTAACCACACATAGGAGAGGAAACAGTAAGTAAAAAACCCTCCCCCATAAAACTCTGTTCCCCGCACCCAGCAAAAGAAAAACTTCAATAACATTTTGCCCATCTAACCTTTTTAGCGCCAGTCACCAGAGGATCATGGGACTTATGCTGTGCCCCAGTTTTTATTATGGGTCACTGGGGACCAGTTTGTGAATACTGTTTAAGGAACCTGACTGGCGAGGAGGCCCTTGGTGTGAGGAGGACAAGTAGCGGCTGGCTGGACGAAAGGAGGAACCCCAGAGGCAGTGCAATACCAGTAAACTAGTGCCAGGTGAACCCAACTATGAGGGAGATCAAAGTACAAAGAGGAGATAAAATTTTAACCGTGCAGAAAGTAGCAGGCCCATGGCAAAATCTCAGGAAGCCCATGAGGGGGGGTCCAACCCAAACAGGCTATGAAGCTACCCAGTTCACAGGAAGGGAAGAATCTTGGAAGGAGGTGTGGTGTTTACCCCGCAAGCAACTTCCCCAAAGGGAAGGTGAAAAGTGGGGTCAGCAAAATACTGGAGAAGAAGCTTGGACCCTGCAGGGTTGGGTATTTGATTATATATACATGGGGGACTTGGTTGGGTTTCTGGTTGCTTAGTGATACTATATGACTGATATAGATGGAAAGGAATGGAATGCCATAGCTGCATGTAAGGAAGAATTTAGTGTAATTTAAATTAGTGATCAGGGGATTGTCTTTTGGTTATCTAAAAAAGGATTCCCCTTTATATTTGACTTTCTTTCGGCAACCTGGTAATTTTCTGCTTATACCTGTACTTAGGAATTAAATATGTTTCTCTTCTTTATGGTATGAAAGCCTGTGAATCCTCACTCTGAACCCCTGAACTCTCTCTCTGAAGACCCAAACCTTTGTGCAAAGACTTCTTATTTGTATGCCTAGACCTGTTTCTTGTTCTGCCCTCTATGGTGTGCCTTATACTTTTTGCCCTTGACCACTTATATACCTTATCTATTATACAAGGTTGTGTCTACATGGATCCAATACACACAACACTATACTCTACATACTTGATACCATCATTGGGCTGTTAGGCTACCTAAATGAGGAGGCCAGCTAGTCTAACTGACAGTTAGGTAGTTTAATTGAAGAACAAAAATAGAAGGACCTCACCTGTCTCGTAACCCTCCTTGTCAAGACTGGGAACCTCTATGCACTATCCGTACCTGCCGGTAGCAAACAGTTACAGTAATAGCCTTAGACCCTGAACCAATAGCTTGAAACCCTCTACCTCCAAGGCAAAGGCCTTGAAGCCTGCCTGGCTACTAGTGAACAAGATCTTACCTGTACCAATACTACTATTACCTTGCTGAAAAGTGGTCACACTCATGCCGCCACATATCCTGCTACAGGACTATGTAGCAGTAAGAAAGGCTACAGCCTAAAGCCCATCCTGCGCAATAGTACCAGGGAAAAAATACCACCCTATTGCCAGCTAGCTTCATATGCAACTTCAGGGGAACTGTGTAATAGGACACTCCTAGAAAGATGGATCGCAAGATTGCGACCGCACTGAATAACTTCAAACTTATGGCCAAAAGCTAACGCCACTATAAGAGTAGAGTAAGCAGTAGAACTTAATATCGTTAAGCCTGGCCCTTCACGCAGTTAAGGTCTTGAGAGGATTAATAGTTGCAGTAGGGGGGCTCCAGTGGGGATTTTCAAGTAGTTTTGTCTTAGGCCAGAGACTCCGCCATCAGTTTACTCTAACCATTTGAGCACACTATTCTCCACTAATGCTGGTCCAACACGTCTCCTGGCACACCTTTCAGGCATGCCCATGTTGACACAATCTAGGCGGTATTTACCTCATACAGTCATTGTTTCTGCACTGCATCTGCATTTGGCCCACCGGGGTGAAAACCTCTTCAGATTGAGGCATGTCAGTGGTGAACAGTCGCGACACCTGATGAAGGGACTCTCTAGGACACTATTCCTATATACATTGATCCCTACATGATCCGGAAAGCCACATTTCATGGTTTATGAATAGACTATTCAGGACTCATGGACATCCATTCTCTTCGGCAGGATGTGGTAGTTGTGTCATGCTCCAAAGGGCGCTACCCATGACCACTTTCTCAGATCCACCTTAGGGGTGGTAGGAATCATGCTTTTGGTACCTCAACACTTGCCTTGTAGAGCCTATAGTGTTGGGGACATCTGCAGGTTCACTGGGTCTAAAACTCTCCTGGTCGCCACCGGACTACTCACAACCACCTTTGTGACCCCCATGGTTACCTCCTGTTCACTCACTCAGTTTTGGTCCATTTTACTCCAAACAGCTTGGACGAGGTACTCCGCCTCCCACTCTATGCCTCCTTACATATCCTGCAAACGTTGTATAGTCGACCAGACAGCCACAACGCATGCTGTGTTGGAAGCAGGTCTACAAGGATTCCCTAGCGCTAGAGTACACACAACACGACAACCATTTGCGCAGGATATCTGGGCCTCCAGGCAGGGTCGGAGGGGCATGATAGCAATAACGTCTCCAAGTTACACCTTCTCTGCAACTGCATAGCTTGCCCAATAGCGTCTGCGAGAGCCCCAGATTCTAGTATTGTACATCATCTCATATGACAATTATTCTGGTCATTTCGCATGAACTCCCTGGGTGACTGTGTACTGCCAGGTAAGGTAACCCAGGTTCCTAGATAGGGTAACCTGAGTCCTAAGGTAGGGTAATCTACTCTGGCGGTCAGGGTCACTTTATCCTATTACCCTGTCTATTCTTATAGCTGAGATAGACTTCTCTCAACTTCGCCAGCTTGGTTACCCAGCCCAGCAATGTAACTTGTCCTTGGCACATCGTTGATTATGCTAACATCTCCCCAGTTTTTATGCGTTACGGTTCACAAAGGAACTCGGACCATCTGGGTCCCCTGGGTTAACCCCTTGCTTACTGTCCTGTTCCTACCTGTCTGCCTCAGGGTGGACTCCCTGCATGTAGGTTCAGTCTGCCATAGTTCTTATATGCTGAGTCGTGATAAACTGCTACCACTTTGATAACAAACAACATGTATAACAATTGACTATCAGTCTTCTAACCAGTTCTGCTTTCCTGTCAGTAGAGCCCAATCCTGCCTTGATGCGCATCTACTATGCAGATATAGGGGCATAGTTGATAGAGCTCAAGCAAGTCATTTTGAACTTATACAGTATTGGGTTAGTAGAGGAGTAGATAAGTGACCTGGTTTCGAGGAATAGGACTATCACACAGTACCTGGCTGATATCTAGCACCTCAATGTCGTGACCAACCAGAACAATACCATGTAGTACAGCATGCGAAATCAGGAAATCAGGACTAACCTTAACAACACTCTAATTAACATTACGACCCCTCAGGAGACTGTGATGAACTATGCCAACTTGCTCAAGAAGCTGGAGAACAATATTCACAACTCTGCAGCGGATAAGAAAATCACCTTCTTGACCTCCTAGCACATACCTACTATGAATGACCTATGATCAGCAGTTTCAACTCTAGCTACCTCTACTCCTACTAGCTCCACCTCTGGCCCCGCTAGCCTGTTCTATAGAGGATAAGCTCTGACTGATACCAGGCATCTAGAGATGAGGTAGAGATGACTATGCCCTTGATGTTGAGACTATAGGAGTAGAGGCATACGACAAGGAAATGCCCCCCAAAGAAACCATCTTGTATGAGCTCTGCTAGCCCTTGCACCTAAAGTTCTCACATGATTTCACAGGCCATACATGTGGGGCCCATCTAGCCGGAAGCCTGGTTGTCCCATCTTGAGGCAACAGTACTGATATGGGCCATGTTCTATTTTTTTCTTCTTTAACAATATCGATTTTGTTTGGAGATGAAATAGAAAATAAGATTACAAATACCTACTTGGTGATTGCCAGGGACTTTATAGGTAAATAAAACGTAATGTTCCCCTATATCTATATTGACTTCAGAGCAATATAATAGAGGTACCCAAAGGGAGATAAGCTCATCGGTTGTGACTGCTCTGAACACCTTCAAACTTATCATCAAAAACCTTACACAAAGGCCGTTGTAAAGTAAATAGCAAAACTTAATATCATTGGCTGCAATACTTTACTCAATCAAGGTCTCGAGAGGATATTGATTGTGTTGCACGACGAGAGTTCTTGCGCAGATTTTAAGTAGTTAGAATGTATGCTAGAAACTGTCTTACTAGTTTACTCTAACCCTACCAGTATACCCTTCTCCAGTAACAGTTTCTTAGCACTTCTTCCACATCTGTGTCGGGATGCATGTATCGATATACTCTTGTCTGCCACCTTCTTATGTAGTTCTATTTCTGTGACATGTGCAAATTACGGCTACCAGAGTGAACACCCCATTGTATTGGTACCACGCTAGTGTAACGGGGGCACCCCTAGGAAGATGGATCCCAAGGGTGTGACCGCACCGAACAACTTCAAACTTATCGCCAAAAGTTCACACAGATGTAAGAGTATAGTAAACGGTAAAACTTAATATCGTCAAGCCTGACGCTTCACTCAATTAAGGTCTCAAGAGGATTGATTGTTGGAGTAGGAGAGTTCTCGCATAGACTTTCAGGTAGTTTTATCTTATGCCAGAAACTCCCCCATCAGTTTTACTCCAACTATTTGAGTACACCCTTCTCCGCTAAGGGTGGTCCGACACGTCTCCTGGCACACCGTTCGGGCATGCATGTGTCGACGCACTCTAGTTGGCGTTCACCTTATGCAGTTATCGTTTCTGCCGTGCATTTCCCTTTTGCCCACCGGAGTGAAAACCTCTGCGCATCGGTGTCTTGCTAGTGGCTAACAGTCAAGGCGCCTCATGAACTAGACTATCTATGACACCCTTCCCATATGCATTGAGGTCTTCTTGACTCCGGAGGCTACCGTGAGCGGTTTATCTATTTACTTTTTACGGGTCGCGGGCTTCCGGTGTCTTCCACAGGGCCCGCTAGTCCGGGAGTGATCCAATGGGTGCTACCCATGACCACTACCTTGGATCTACCTTACCTGTGGTAGGAATTATGCTTTTAGTGTCTCTGCACTTCCCTTTCAGAGCCTATAGCATTGGGAGCACGTTCGGGCATGGTAGGTGTAAAACTCTCCCAGTCGCCGCGGAACAACCCGGGACTACCTTCAGGATGCCCACAGTTAACACCCGTTAACTCAGTCAGTTCTGGTCCGTTTTACTCCGAACAACTTGGAGGAGGTACCCCACCTTCCACCCTATGCCCCCTTATATATCCTGTGAATAGCGTACGGTCGACCGGACAGCAGCGACGTATACGGTGTTGGAAGCATGTTTCCAAAGATTCCTCTTTGCTAGACTGCACACAACTACAAAACTGTTTGCCCATGACGTCCGGACCTCAAGGCGGGGCCGGAGGGGTATGATAGGAATAATGCCTTCAATTTACAGCTTCCTTGAAGCTATGTAGCTCGCCCAATCGCATCCCCCGGAACCCCAGATTCCTGTATCATGTATGGCTTCATGTGACAAATGTTCCCATCAATTTTCCCGAACTCCCCGCAGGACTTCGTATTGAAAGGTAGGGTAACTCAGGACTCGGGGCAGGGTAACCCAAGACCCAAGGGTAGGGTAACCTTGTCCAGTGGACAAGTTAACTTTTCCTGGTTAACTGGTCTATCCCGTCGCCAGCGATAGACCTTTCTGACCTGTCTCCAGTTACCCGGCCTAGCTGAGCAACTGCCCCTTCATAAGTCCCTAAGTGCTCTGACAACAATTCTGTTTATTCTCGGAGCCCGGGCCATCGGGTCTCCATAGGTCAAGTACTTACTTGCCTGCCGGTTCCTATCAGTTCGCCTCCTGGCTACCTGTATCGGTATAGGTTCCGCTTGCCATAGCTCATGTATGTTGGGTCGTTACAGCTAGTAGCTCACAGTCCAGATACCAGGGAGTGCCAAGTAATATATGAATACTGTCATATATGTGCTTCGTCTATACAAGTCCCTATTGGCCATTTTGGTCCATGCATTGTATGCACTTCTATGGTGCTATAGGCCTACAGGGACTCCCATGATGGGGTGTCCAATGTGGTGCTCCAATGGGCACTACCTATAACAACCACCTCTGAAACCAACTCTTTTATAATTATCATCATGCTTTTACTGTCCTCAAACTTCTCTTACAGAGGCAATAGCATTGGGGCCTATTTAGGCTTCATAGGTGGAAAGGTCTCATGGTCATCCGGGGTACTATTCAGGACTACTCAACAGACCTCCACAGTCAGCCTCTCCTATCACTATCATTTCCGGTCTCTTTTACCGCCAACAATCTGGAGAAGGTACTTCACCTTCCTACCGCACTACCGTATATATCCCACAAAAAGCCTAAAATTGGGCAGATGGCAAGACCAGATGAGGCATTATAAGCCCATCTTCGAAAGTCCACTTCTCCTAGATTGGAGACAACTATACAACTCTGCCCATAGTGTCTGGGACGCAAGATGGACCCAGAGGGGTATGATGGAAATAATGTCTCAAAGTTCTGCAATCTTGACAGCTGTATAGCTTGACCAATAGTGTCCAAAGGAATCCTGAATTCTGGGATCAGATACAGTTGCCCATGACAAACATTCTGATCAATTCCTTCAAAGTAAGTGAGGGAATTTATCCTGCATGGTAGGATACCTCAAGGGCCTTATCAGGGCAAACTGGCTTCCAGAGTAGGGTAACTAGACTCCCAAGATAGGGTAATCCTACTCACTCCTTAGGATAACTTTACTTGTCCTCTGTCTCACTCCTGTAGTGTGGTTAGCCACATGTGCCATTTGTCCAGTTACCCTGCCATGTATAGTAACTGGTCTGGCTAGGGTCTCTATGTGTTCTGGCATTGTCGATGCCAATATACTAGATATGGAAATACCTGTGTACCTCAGGTCTTACTAGTTCACAGGGTGGGCCTTGACGATATGAGACCTATGAGGCAAGCAGTGATTCACCTGCCTGTTGCTACCAGTTAACTACCTGGTTAGCAGTATGGGCATAGGTTCCGGTTGGTATAACTCATATATGCTAGATAATTACAAGTAACCAGATATAGATCCATAGGTAAAGATATTGCCTGCTACTGCACCTCCCTCTTGACAAACATGAAGAAATGATACAACCTACTACAATTAATAGATGTCCCATCACTTCCCCCATGGTCACTCATTCAATCTAGGTTGACCTGAAAATCAACAACTAACTAGAATCCATTTCCATCATTATTATCAAAGTTGGCCCATACCAGCTGGCTCTTGTTATGCCAATATTGGGATCATGAGACTATCCAAGAACCTGAACTACCAGGAAATACAATCTTGGCTGAAGTGACATGATATAACCACCTGGTTTGCCAATAGTAATATCATGTTTAAATCTAACCACTGCCTAGGCAATTGCACCCCTGATCAATCTGGCATTCATGGAGTTCAGGAGGTGATACCCCAATTCCTCAAAGGCTACGCTGTACAACACTATCTTTATTATAAGAAACCAGAGCAACAGGAGGTCAACGATGTCCTTTAGCCAGAACAGTATAATTTCTACCCCTCTTTCTAGAAAGAAAATATAATCTACTACTTCAATACTGGGTCACTGATAATACCATTTCTTCCAAGTCCATCTTCACATACCTCTTCAGTCCTCTTTACAATCTGTTTCCTCTAGAACTCAAAGCCTTAAGGGCCTGGCTGAATGAGACCCTGGGAAAGAACTTTATTTACCTATTTACTATACCAATTGCCTCCCTTATTCTGGTTATTAAAAGAAGAATAGCTCTCTATACTTCTATGTTGACTAGTACAGACAGATGGAAGACAATATGAATGATTGGTACTAACTACTACTAGTTACAAAAACGTTTATGCAGATTCTACAGGATAAGATATTTACCCAGATGGATATCTGCTGAGCCTACAAGGTAATATATATGAGCAAGGTAAAAAACAGTGGACTGCTTTCCAAACCCTCTATGGCCTGCCCGAATCCAAAGTTATGCCCTTTAGTCTATCCGATGTTCCCACCGCATCTTAGGTCTATATTAACAAGGTGGTACACCCTAGCGTGGACAGTTTTCATATAGCCTACTTTGAGGATATTCTAATCTATAGCAAGACAGAGGAGGAATGCACTCAGCATGTTCATTGGGTTCTGCAGGTCTTAAGCAGTGCCAGACGAGAAGCCCTATACCAAGAGTGTGAGTTTCAAGTAGAATAGGTTGACTATCCAATATCTATCATTACTACCCTGGGGATTTATATCAATAATGCCAAGTTGGTTACCATTACCTCCTGACTCATACCTGACCATGGATGGATTATTTGTATTTTTCTGCATTTTGATAAATTTTACTACTTGTTTATTGCTGGCTTTTCCTATGTGACGTATCCACTCAGAGCCCTTTTCAAGAAAGATCTAGCTTTCATTTGACCTCTTAAATGTTATCTAACATTCTACTGAATCCTCACAGTACAGACCAGTACTCCTTTCTTCACCAGTATTGACTTCTTCATGTGGGTTAGTACCAGAATAGTCATGTTGGATTTTATCTCTACAGGTCTGATGTCGCTGTATGATGCTAAGCAGATTCTCCAACCTGTAGACTTCTAGTCCTGAAAGTACACCTTTGGAGACTACAATTACCACATCCAGCACAAGAAATAGACACTGATAGTGTGTCTATTTAAGGAAGAGAGATTTTACCTTATTGGCAGAAATGTTATAATCATGACTGACTGTCTTGACCTCAAATATTTCATTACCAAACGTGTTCTTAACTACAGAGAAGTACAATGGTCAGAATTGGACATGCAGTTCAATAGTAAGATCAAATTGTAGTCATGTAAACTAAAGTGGGATGGGGATATCTTAGTAGCAATGAAAGAGGAAACAGAGGAGGAAGTACAGACATGAAAGGGCCACATAATGCAACTTGTATTTTTCTGCCAGCCCTTGGGTGTGTTAGCAAACACCACACTACTAGCACAACAGTCAACCTGGGACCTGCTATGATAAGAGACTAGTAAGACTGATATTGTACAAAAATGGATATTGAATGTGATGGACCAAGGTGACTGGCACTTATGCATTACCTCTACTGCCGAATACTAATATAACAGGAACCATCCAACATACTGTTATCTCAATACATCTCCCCCCTTGGTCTTCCAAAACTTTTACCATTTTAATAAGAATATAGCGACTCCTTACTCAGGTATTCAGGAATGGTCAAGACTTATGAATTATTCTCCTAGCTGGTCTGTTGGCCCTGCATAGATTGTGTTAATAGCTAGTTCATGAAGAACTGCTCCACCTTCCAATCTAGTTATACCCGCTACCATACCCCTTTCAGGTATGGACCCTCTACCTATCGCAGAGAAACCAACAGAATGTATTTCTATGGAGTTTGGTAGTGTCCTCCCCTGGAGCAATGATTGTGATGCCATCCTGATAGTGGTAGACCACCTGTAACAGAAAAAAGAATCCCTTGCATTCTCTATATCTAGTACTTGTAATGCACGGAATGTACAGAATACAAACAGTGACTTAGGATACAATAGGGTATCAAACCAAAACATGAGGCCCAATCGCAGATCATACCAAATTTGAGAATATAACAGAATATCATCTTAAGATGCAAGAGACAACCATACATCACGGCCAAACTCTAGTGACAAGTGATATATTGCTAGATTTCAAAATGCACTATGCAGCTACTGTGACTTGAAGATGCCTATAAACATGGATTACTGTAATGGCGGTACCTGAAGAGAACTGGGACTACAGGTTGTCCCAGTGTTGGGAAACTTCAAACCAATCACCAAAAGTGCCCACACAAATGCAAGTGTAAAGCAAACAGTAAAACCATATATTTTTAAGCCAAAGGCCTGACTCTATAAATGGAAATGACCCAGCATACATGAGCTATGGCGGACGGAACCTATACCCATACAGGTAGCTAGGAGGCGAACTGGTAGGAACCGGCAGACAAGTAGATACTTGATCTATGGAGACCCGATGGCCTGGGCTCCGAGAACGAACAGAATTGGCTGGTCAGTGGACATAAGGACCTCTGAAGTGGCAGTTACTCAGCTAGGCAGGGTAACTGGAGAAAGGTCAGAAGTGTCTATCTCCGGCGACGGAATAGAGAGGGTAACCAGGGCTAGTTATCTTGTCTACCGGACAAGGTTACTCTATCCTCAGGACCAGGTTACCCTGCCATGAGGCTTCGGTTACCAGGCCCAAGTTCGGAGTTACCCTACCTTTCAATACGAAATCCCTGCGAGAGTTCGGCAAAAATGACTTGAATGTTTGTCACGTGAAGCCATGCATAATGCTAGAATATGGGGTTCCGGAGGATACTATTGGGCAAGCTACGCAGCTTCGAAGAAGCTGTAAACTGGAGACATTATTCCCATCATACCCCTCCGGCTTCGCCTTGAGGCCCGGACGTCATGGGCAAATGGTTGTGTAGTTGTGCACAGTCTGGCAAAGAGGAATCTTTGGAGGCCTGCTTGCAACACCGTATACGTCGCTGCCCTCTGGTCGACCATACGCTGTTAGCAGAATATATAAGGGGGTACAGGGTGGATGGGGAAGTACCTCCTCCAAGTTGTTCGGAGTAAAATGGACCAAAACTGACGGAGTTAATGGGAGTTATTCGTAGGGGTCCCAAAGGTAGTCCCGGGTGGTGCCGCGGCGACAGGCAGAGTTTTACACCCACCCAGCCCGCAAGTGTCCCCAACGCCATAGGCTCTGAAAGGGAAGTGCAGAGACATTAAAAGCATGATTCCTACCAGAGGCAAGGTGGATCCGAGGTAGTGGTCATGGGTAGCGCCTATTGGATCACTCCTAGACTACCGCATCCTGCGGAAGACACCGGAAGCCTAAGACTCGTAAATAGTAGATAGGTAAACCGCTCACAGTAGCTTTCGGGGCCAAGTAGAGATCAATGCATATGGCAAGGGTGTCATAGATAGTCCTGCTCATCCGATGTCTTGACTGTTAGCTACTGGCAAGACGCCGATGCAAAGAAGCTTTTACTCTGGCGGGCAAAATGGAAATGCACTGCAGAAACGATAACTGCATAAGGTGAACGCGGACTAGAGTGTGTCGACACATGCATGCCCAAAGGGTGTGCCCGGAGACATGTCGGACCACCCTTAACGGAGAAGGGTGTGCTCGAATAGTTGGAGCAAACTGATAGGGGAGTTTCTGGCATAAGATAAAACTACTTGAATGTCTATGCGAGAACTCTCCTACTCCAACAATCAATCCTCTCGAGACCTTAATTGAGTGAAGCGTCAGGCTTAATGATATTAAGTTTTACCGTTTACTTTACTCTTACATCTGTGTGAACTTTTGGTGATAAGTTTGAAGTTGTTCGGTGCGGTCGCAACCTTGGGATCCATCTTCCTAGGGGTGCTCCCATTACAATAAAGATCTTGAGAGGATATTGACTGCGGTAGTAGTAGTGTTCTTGCCTAAATTTACATAGTTTGGATTTATGCCAGAGATTCACATATCTGTTGACTCCAAGACTTGCTGTAAGCCCTTCAATGCGAAGAGTATGCAGCACTTCTTCTCCATTATTGTGGGTATCCATATGGTGGTACACTTTGGTCAGAGACATCCTCATGCAGTTTCTGCAGTACCCCTGAATTATAGTAGCTGGAGTGAAACCCTGTTCACAGTATCGCCATACTAGTGACTAACGGTTAAGACACCCAGAACAGCCTACCATTTACAAATACTTTCCCCTATGCAAGTTATCTATATAAGTTCCTCTGGGCCTATTTACTTTATGCATTCTATCTACTTCCGTGGAACCAAGTGCCTGCATTTAATTGTACTATCCGGTGTCCAGTATGGTAAGCCAATGGGTGCTACACATAACCACTATACTGGAAATGACCTCAGTCATGGTAAGAATCATGCTTTTAAGTGTTCTCAAACTTCCCTCAAGGAGGGTACTATATAGAGGCATGTTCAGACTAGATAGATGTAAAAGTCTCCGCCTCATACCCGGTACCACCTGGGAGTACCCCAGGGATTTACGTACTGATCTTGTACCATCTGTGTCAATTCTGATCAGTTTTATTCTGGAAGACTAACAGAAGGTACTTCACTTCTGCAACCATAGCACTTTAGATATTGTGCAAGTAGGCTATAGTTGAACAGGGGGCCAGAGTATATATAGTGTTATACAAGAATTGGCAAAGGTTAACTTTTGTAGTGGGGGCCCCCCTAGGAAGATGGATCCCAAGAGTACGACCATACTGAACAACTTCAAACTTAGAGCCAAAAGTTCACACTGCTGTAAGAGTAAAGTAAACAGTAAAACTTCATAGCGTTAAGCCTGATGCTTTACTCAATTAAGATCACAAGGGGATTGATTGTTGGAGTAGGAGAGTTGCTACATAGATGTTCAAGTAGTTTTATCATATGCCAGAAACTCCACCATTAGTTTATACCAACTATTTGGGTACACACTTCTCCGGTAAGGGTGGTCCAACATATCATCTGTCATACTCTTCAACGATGCCCGTATCGACACACTCCAGTCGGCCTTCACCTTATGTGGTTTTCACTTCTGCGGAGCAGGTCCATTTTGCCTGCCAGGGCGAAAACCTGTTGCTATTGGTACCTTGACAGTGGCTAACGGTCAAGACACCAGATGGACAGGACTATTTCTGGCACTCTTCCCATATGCATGTATCTTTACTTGACCCTGGAAGCTGGTGCGAGGGGTTTATCTAACTATGATTTAAGAGTCTTGGGCTTTGTAACCGGTACGGGTTACTAGGGTTTCATGTTTGGTTTCACAGTATCGTTTGATACTGGTATTGTTTCGTGTGCTATCGGTTGATACACATATTGTTTTATGTTTGGTTTCACAGTATCGCTTGATACTTGTATGGTTTCGTGTGCTATCGGTTGATACACATATTGTTTTATGTTTGGTTTCACAGTATCG
>PYWC01000004.1:1903394-1938602 GCA_003182015.1 Tuber magnatum | reverse complement strand
ATAAGAGAAATTCCCTTATCCTTCTCCTTAGGATAAATACAATCAGACAGCCACTTCTCTCTAGGTTCTCTGAAAACCCATTGTTGTCTTGGATCTATGGATTTCTCCACACTATATTCCTCACTCCAAATAAGTCCTTCAAAATCCTCCACTGTTCAGTCTTTATGAACTGTAGCCCACTTGAGTCTCTTTGCCACATGCTCAGGCTTGAGCTTTGGTCTTGATTTGGCTAGCCACTTCTTGATATTGACTTCTCTAAGCACTCTGTCAACTATTTTACTTATTAGCTAATCATGTCCTATCACTCATAGTAGCACCAGGGCTGAGATGTTACCAGTAGAAAGAGAAACACCGGGTACATATTTATCCCTGAAATCAGATCTGGTCATTTTCAGATTGGACTTAGCTGCTGGGACAATTGTGCAACGCTACTAATGGCTAAGAACTGGAGTACGACCGGGGCGAGAAATGTTTTCTAGTGATTGGCGCTCACATACTCGGACAAGGAAGCTTTTAACTGTGGTCCAGGGGTGCCCAATAGTTTGAGCAACAAGGGCAATATTCCGGAGGCAGTAGAAAAAGGCAATAATCATGCCTTTTTCAATGTTGGTCATCTCTCTTTGCTTGGTTTTGGGAGTTCTTTTTTTTTTTGGTACAAGGGGGTTTGCATATCCAGATCTGTAAACCATGGTGAAAGGGAAAAATAAATTGAGGAGCAGGTTGTATGAATTGTATTGTTGTTCATGGTCATGATCACCATCGCGAGAGTCTGGCTTTTCTTTTTCGCAAGGTAGCTGACTAAGCATTACAAACACATCTGATAACTGGCTGTAGGTACTTGGATACACCCAGGAGTGGTGTCTGTGTACTTAGAGACCTCTAAAGGGGCAGTTACTCAGCTAGGCCGGATAACTGGAGAAAAGTCTATCTCCGGCAAAGGAATAGACAGGGTAACAGGATAAAGTCCCCTTGTCCAGTGGGCAAGGTTACCCTACCACTAGGATCAGGTCACCCTGTCCAAGGTCCTGAGTTACCCTACCTTTCAATATGAGGTCCCTTGCGGAGTTTGGGAAAATTGACTAGAACGTTTTTCACATGAAACCAGGCACAATACGGGAATCTGGGGTTCCGGGAGATGCTATTGGGGGAGCTATGCAGCTCCAAAGAAGCTGTAAATTGGAGACATTATTCCGATCATGCCCTTCTGGCCCCGCCTAGAGGCCCGGACATCATGGGCAAACGGGTGTGTGGGTGTGCGCAGTCTAGCAAGGAAGGATCTTTGCAGACCTGCTTGCAACACAGTATATGTCGCTGCCGTCCGGTCGACTGTAGGTTGTTCACAGGATATATAAGAGGAGATAGGGTGGTAGGTGGAGTACCTCCTGCAAGTTGTTTGGAGTAAAACGGACCAAAACTGAGGGCGTTAACAGGAGTTAAGCGTGGGGGTCCAAAAGGTAGTCCTGGGTGGTGCCGGGGCGAGCGGGAGAGTTTTACACCTACCGAGACAGAACATTCTCCCAATGCCATAGACTATGGAAGGGAAGTGCCGAGACACTAAACGCATGATTCCTACTACAGGTAAGGTGGTTCTCAGGTAGTGGTCATGGGTAGCGCCTATTGGATCACTCGCGGACAACCAGACACTGCGGAAGACACCGGAAGCTCGAGACTGCTAGATAGCGGATAGATAAACCACCCATGGTATCTTCCAGGATCAAGTAGAGATCACTTCATATGGGAAGGGTGTCATAGATAGTCCAGTTTATCCAGTGTCTTGACGGTTAGCCACTAGCAAGGCACTGATCCGTAGAGGTTTTCACGCGGGTGGCCAAATTGAGAATACGCCACAGAAACGATACTTGTATACGGTGAATGCCGACTAGAGTGTGTCGACACTTGCATGCCCTGAGGGTGTGCTAGGACATGTGTCGGACAATACTTAGCGCAGACGGGTGTGCTCGAATAGTTGTAGTCAATTGATGGCGGAGTTTATGGCATAAGATAAAACTACTTGAACGTCTATGTGAGAACTCTTCTACTCCAACAATCAATCCTCTCGAGACCTTAATTGAGTGAAGCGTCAGACTTAAAGATATTAAGTTTTACCGTTTACTTTACCCTTAAATTGTGTGAACCTTTGGTGATAAGTTTGAAGTTGTTTAGTGCGGTCACACCGTGGGGATCCATCTTTCTAGGGGAGCCCCCATCACAGTATACCATTAAGCGACCTCCTCGCTTAACTCCTCTCCTGATTAATTGTTCTCGACCTTCAGCACTGACCTTGCGTGAATACTGGTACTCTTGTCTAGAACAAGTAGCCCAGGGTGGAAAGCTCAATGGCTAGTACCGAACATCAAACCAGAATAGAATCCAACTCAGATTCAGACCTTGAGCTTGATGAACATGCTGCCAACACATTCCGCATGGTGGTTTTTGTGGATGTTAGAGGTATTGACTGGGATGGTCACCAGTCGCTTCTAGAGGCCACCTCTATTCAGATACCCAAAGAATGCTTTGATCTCAGGATTACAGACCCACATGCTGTGGTGCTCTCATTTTTCCAAGCGACTACCCTTGTGCACAAGATGACTCCTCCCCCGCCAGAGGGGTCCCATTTAGTGAGTTCTCGGGAGGGTTTGTCGAACCTTTCATCGTCCGGGAGGTATCCAAGTCGACTGCAGAAGTGAAGTGGGAGCCGGCGAACTGGAACACCCAGGAGCAGGGGGTGTTCCGAAAACAGATCACTACGGCAGCAGTGGAATGGATGAAAGTGCAGCAGGAGGCATACCCGCGGATGATAACGGATCAGCACACACTAACAGCTCTGATGGCAGCACTGGAAAAGGCGTTTGAAGGAGGGTATAGTATTGGTGCGGAGAATGATGTACTGATGCTAGAGGCCGTGCCCTCACTCCGGCTCATCCATACCAAGCCCAGGAATTTCGGCATGAAATTGGCTATGAGAGCTAGAGATGACCAATGGAGGGCGTACCTGAGCCCAGTCGGTATACGGATACTGGAAAGCCTGAAGGGTGATGGCTACAGCCATACCTCCTTCTTCTCAAGAGCATCTACATGCTCCTTCTCTGTCCCTCCCTCGATCGCCCGCAGTCGTTCGGATAGCCTAATGGTCGGGCCAGTCGATGGACGTCCAGTAAGGAAAAGGACACCCAAACCAAAGGGCATTATGGCCCTGGACACGCCTGACCCCACTCTTCGTCCAACCCCTGCTCCATTTGTCCACCCGGGGACACCTTCTGTTGGAACTTCCATACTTTCTATAGCCACTCCAAGACCCACTCCTATACTAGTTCCTCTACCGGTCCCTCCACCAGTTCCTGACAACTTTCCTACTGTGTCCCTCCCACTGGCAGTAGTCGCAACCCCAGGGTTCCGCTCACTGGGTGCGGCGTCACCTGGATTCTCAGAACAGGTATGACGGCACCAAGCACGAGCATCAGGGGCTCCATCGCGGGAGACTACAATCACCGAACCCGGGACACCTGCTCCCTCTACTCCATAGGCACCCGTGATACTCTCCGCTCCCACGAAAGCCACTTTTCCGTCCAATCTGGCCACTATCACGAGTGGCGACTCGGACAGTCCTGATGAGTCCTGTCTGTCGGGCTGCAAATCGGAAGAAACCCAGATGGGATGGATTTATTAACACTCCTATGGGTGTAGGAAGCGACCACGGACCCCGGTGAGGCACAGAAGAAGGTAGAAGGAAGGAGATGGATGACCAACATGTGGGTATTGTGGGTCATGGAGGCACACTCGCCCCCTGATGCAACCCCTGAGTTGTTCAGAGTTGCAGTCATTTCTGCGGAAAACACAGGTGCCGCCTAACGCAACTCCTGAGAGTGGGTGATGCCCTGCTCCACCACCGGCACCAGGACCATCAGGGGCTAATCCCCTGGAGAATAGCAACCAGGATGGCCCGGAGGAACGGTTTGATAGGTATGATAAACCCCGGGAATCCCAAGGCGGGAACACTGGTAGTAATGGTGATGGAAATACACCTCCTGGAGGTGGTATGGCGAGAGCAGGTGGAGACCCAGGGGACTCTGGCCCTGACAGCGTGGATGATGACGACGGAGATTCGGTCCCTGATATGACACCCTTTCTCGGTCCTCGTAGGGATGACTGGAGCAACGAGAAGGAACGATTCTGGGACCGCCCGGCCAAGAGGCTAGTGAGAGCCTAGAGGGATATGGGTTCGGCTGCTAGCACGATACCGAGACACCAGCAGAAGAAGCCAGAAAAGCTGAGTGGTATTCCTCCCTTCAAGGAGAAAGTTACGGAACTCGCGAGCTTCTTGACCTTGGTAGCGGTCAAATTCTAATACTTTGGAGATCGCAAGTTAACCGACATGGATAAGGTAAACTTGGTAATCCCCCTTCTTGAAGACTCCGCCCGGGCATGGTATCTGGGGTTATATGGGCACATTAACAAGGAAGCTACCAAGCACACTGGCATTGCCATAAAGGGCAGCAACCCCTTGCGCACATGGAAAGAGTTCCGGGAACGATTGAAACGAAGCTTCGGCGGACACCAGGCGGAGGGAGATCGGTCCCTTCTTGAATGGCGAGACCTTGTGATGGCGCCACATTACATCGGTGAGTACCTAGACAAGACAACTGACTTCATGTATAACCTTAGCTATACAGATCCAGTGGAGGAATGGGACAAGGTTCGATCAGGTATTACTCAAGAGGTTGGGAATGCATGGCTGCTTAAGGAGCCACAACCAACCGACCTGAACGAGTACCTTGATCTTTTCCGGAAGGTCGAGCAGACACTGGAAGACAATAACCGGTTCGGCAACTGCGTCATCCACCCCGTCCCACGGTCTCAGCCGGCAGATAAGAAGGAGGATAGACCCTCGACATCGGGCAGGTTCAAGAAGAGGGAGAAAGATTCGGGCAGACAGAATGAGAGGTCTACCAAATCTGCTAATCTTAATGCGGGGAAACAGGCAAAGCCGGCAACTTTTGAGTATGCGATAGGGCACAAGGAAATCTTGTCAACCGTGACTGAACGTCGGAGAAAGTACAACCAGTGCACTGAATGCTGACAAACCGGGCAGTTTTGGAGAAAGTGCACCGTGATATCCCCTGTCGTTAGTTCATCCAAGAAGGCTCCTGTGTTGAAACAGCCAGCCCCGGTAAGCCAGCCTTCGGGTACGGACAAGTGGCTAAAGCGCATTGGAGCGCCCCTTCTGGCCCCCTGGTCAAAGATATTGCAAGTCCTCCAGGCATCACCTCAGATAATGGAGGTTGATACTGACGCCTCAGAATAGGTAAGAACCCATTCTGTGCAAAGGCTATAACCTCGCTGACCCATATCCATAGACCCACGAGGTATAGACACAAGAACCCTGGAAGTGGTTCGGGAATGGGTAAGTACCCCTCTAGTGTTTGGATGAACATCATACTGACTGCACCTAGGGGTCTGGGAAGGTAGATGTTTGGGACCGTGTGTAGTGGATTGGGTGATCTTTCCTTGGTTGGGTTTCAGGTTATTTCCTTTGTTCTGGTTATAACTATTTGATTCAGGATTTCCTGGGCTGGATGGGCATGTCTAGGAACATTGTTTCGGTTGAGGCTGAGCGAGGTCCCGCTATTGGAGATGCGCGACATTGGGGAAGTAGCATGTTGTATCGCTTGGAACCAGTCCAACGGCGGACCACTACGAACCTCGGGAAATTGTTATCTTCAGTTTAAGATGGAATGGGTTTGGGCAGGACTTGATCAAATGAAAGTGTTATTTCCAAGTTTGCCTGAGAAGGGTTTAGTACCCGAAATCATGCTGGCATAATAGTAAACACCCTAGCAATTGTGACAACGTATGCCAATCCCTAAATCGTTTACGGACCCATTGTCGCCGCTCTTGTATCGTAACGCAAGAGACCACAAATTAGTAAGTCAAGATGACTAAGCCCCTAAGACAAGCAAAGAGGCAGAAACGTGACAGCTTTCCTCATCATACTAAGTCTATCCACTAGCGGGTGAAGCTAGACCGGAAGATCGAAGCACAACAAGTAAGCATGGAAGCGCTCTTGTTGCTGGATAGTGGTGCTACAGGGCCAGTGCTTAGTAGCCGATAGGTCATATGGATCCAGGGACCTTGTGTACGGCGAAAGGTACATGTGCGGATATGCGATACAAGCGGGAATCACATTCCTGGGTCAGGTCTGCACTATACCAAGTCGTTGGAAATGAGGATAGGCGACCACTATAATGAGAGGCGCTTTGAGGTCGCTGATATGCCCGACACAAAAGTGGAAGGGTACCCACCTATGTCATGGCTAAAGAACCATAACCCAGACATATATTGGAAAACAGGATCACTAACCTGGCGCTCAGATTTCTGCAAGGCTAGCTGCCTAGCAGAGAAGGGGCAGTTAGTGTTCATGTCAGGCGAAGAACTAATAGCTGAAGATCCTAGTAATGTGTACCTCTTAGAAATTGTACAATTCTCTGATGAGGAAGGTGCTGATATTACAATCAAGCTACTCCCAGAGTGGAAGGACTATGGAGATATCTTCAGTCAAGAGCGGATTAAGGCATTGCTGAAGCACTCGAAGTACGACTATACCATCGAGTCCCAGCCCGGAACTCAATGTCCGCTTGCGCCTATTCATCCGTTATCGGAAAAGGAGCTTAAGGCACTCCGCATATAACTCAACAGGATACTGCGAATGGGAAAGCTACAGCGATCGCGTTCCTCTGCAGCAGCCCCTATCCTCTTTGTGCCAAAACCAGATGGCACACTAAGGTTGGTAATAGATTACCGAGGACAAAACAAGATCACGGTTAAGTGTAAGTACCCTCTACCGTTGATGAACGAACTCCGAGATCGACTCAGAAAGACGGTTGTGTTCACTAAGTTGGACCAGAAGAATGGTGACTACCTTCTGAGGATGGCAGAAGGCGAGTAATAGAAGACGGCTTTCTGTTGCAGGTATGGACTGTATGAATACATGGTCATGCCGTTCGGGTTATGTAACGGCATGGCAACTTGCCAGATCATGATAAAGGAGGACTTTCATGACCTCTTGGATGAGGAAGTCATTGCATACATGGATAACATCCGGATCCACTCCGAGACTATGGAGGAATATGTGGCACTCGTGAGACAAGTGATGGAGAAGTTGCGGAAAGCAAGACTATGTGTGAGCATGAAGAAGTCCAGTTTCCAACAAGGGGAAGTTGAATTCCGCGGATACAAGATCTCTGACATGGGGATCTCTATGTTGTCAGAAAAGGTGCAAACAATAAAGGATTGGGCATCTCTGACATGCGTCGTCGACGTTCAAAGCTATATGGGCTTTGCCAACTTCTACTGTTGGTTCACAAAAGGTTTCAGCAAGATAGCGAAACCTCTAGCAGATCTGACAAAGAAGGATGTCTGATGGGAATAGACACCTGCATGACAGCAGGCCTTCAATCATCTGAAGGAAGAGTTCACGTCGAAACCTATCCTAGCAGATTTGACCCAGAATGGTCAGCCAGGCTGGAAACTGGCGCTAGTGACTTTGCACTAGGAGCCGTCCTCTCCCGGTTTTGTAGAAGATGAGAGATGGCATCCAGTGGCCTATCATAGTTGGAAGTTTCATCCAGTGGAGATTAATCATGATGTCCATGATAAGGAAATGACTGCTATCGTAGCAGCATGCAAGGAATGGGATCATCTGCTGCACTTGGTCATGGACCAATTGGTGATATATACAGATCGTAAGAACTTGGAGTACTTTAATAGTATTAAGGTCCTTAACCAGAGGCAGCACCGCTGGGCTGAGTTCCTACAACCGTTTAACTTCAAGGTGGTTTACTGTGAAGGGCGGTTGAATGAGAAGGCCGCTACTTTGTCGCAGCGTAGGGATGACCAGCCTGAAGGGCAGAGTGGTTTTCCGCCACAGTTGTTTCTTTGCCCCGAACAGTGGGTTGGGAGCCAGGGACGGGACATCTTGTGACCACAGGTGTTGCAAGTATGCGAAGGGTTTCGGCTCCAGTCTTCCTTTTTGGATCAACTGAAGGAAGTGATAGAACAGGATCAAGAATACTTGAGGATCCTGCAGGCAATGACTTCCAGTGACAAAGAGAGTGACCGGGACTTCATGACGGATAAGGGCTTACTCCTGTACAAGAATAGGTGGTATATTCCCAAGGGTCAGAATCTGAAGCAGACAATCATGGAGGCTGAACATGACTCCTGAATTGTGGGACACAGCAGGACTTACAAAACCATTCGCAGGATTAGGGCTAACTTCTATTGGCTGAAAATGGACGAGCATATCACAGACTATATGCCAACATGTGATGCATGCCAAAGCAATAAGTCCATCAGGCATAAGAAGTTCGGTCTTCTGGAACCTATTGATTTTCCAATACGGGCTAGGACAGCGCTTTCAATAGACTTTATTGTAATGCTCCCAGAGTCAGAAGGGTATACCAAAATCTGGGTTATCGTGGACAGATTTTCGAAAATGGCACACTTCATACCGCTGACCACCGAGGTACCAATCAAGGATGTAACCGGTACGGGTTACTAGGGTTTTTATTTTTGGTTTCACAGTATCGCTTGATACTTGTATTGTTTCGTGTGCTATCGGTTGATACACACATTGTTTTGTGTTTGGTTTCACAGTATCGTTTGATACTTGTATTGTTTCGTGTGCTATCGGTTGATACACACATTGTTTTATGTTTGGTTTCACAGTATCGTTTGATACTTGTATTGTTTCGTGTGCTATCGGTTGATACACACATTGTTTTATGTTTGGTTTCACAGTATCGTTTGATACTTGTATTGTTTCGTGTGCTATCGGTTGATACACACATTGTTTTATGTTTGGTTTCACAGTATCGTTTGATACTTGTATTGTTTCGTGTGCTATCGGTTGATACACACATTGTTTTATGTTTGGTTTCACAGTATCGTTTGATACTTGTATTGTTTCGTGTGCTATCGGTTGATACACACATTGTTTTATGTTTGGTTTCACAGTATCGTTTGATACTTGTATTGTTTCGTGTGCTATCGGTTGATACACACATTGTTTTATGTTTGGTTTCACAGTATCGTTTGATACTTGTATTGTTTCGTGTGCTATCGGTTGATACACACATTGTTTTATGTTTGGTTTCACAGTATCGTTTGATACTTGTATTGTTTCGTGTGCTATCGGTTGATACACACATTGTTTTATGTTTGGTTTCACAGTATCGTTTGATACTTGTATTGTTTCGTGTGCTATCGGTTGATACACACATTGTTTTATGTTTGGTTTCACAGTATCGTTTGATACTTGTATTGTTTCGTGTGCTATCGGTTGATACACACATTGTTTTATGTTTGGTTTCACAGTATCGTTTGATACTTGTATTGTTTCGTGTGCTATCGGTTGATACACACATTGTTTTATGTTTGGTTTCACAGTATCGTTTGATACTTGTATTGTTTCGTGTGCTATCGGTTGATACACACATTGTTTTATGTTTGGTTTCACAGTATCGTTTGATACTTGTATTGTTTCGTGTGCTATCGGTTGATACACACATTGTTTTATGTTTGGTTTCACAGTATCGTTTGATACTTGTATTGTTTCGTGTGCTATCGGTTGATACACACATTGTTTTATGTTTGGTTTCACAGTATCGTTTGATACTTGTATTGTTTCGTGTGCTATCGGTTGATACACACATTGTTTTATGTTTGGTTTCACAGTATCGTTTGATACTTGTATTGTTTCGTGTGCTATCGGTTGATACACACATTGTTTTATGTTTGGTTTCACAGTATCGTTTGATACTTGTATTGTTTCGTGTGCTATCGGTTGATACACACATTGTTTTATGTTTGGTTTCACAGTATCGTTTGATACTTGTATTGTTTCGTGTGCTATCGGTTGATACACACATTGTTTTATGTTTGGTTTCACAGTATCGTTTGATACTTGTATTGTTTCGTGTGCTATCGGTTGATACACACATTGTTTTATGTTTGGTTTCACAGTATCGTTTGATACTTGTATTGTTTCGTGTGCTATCGGTTGATACACACATTGTTTTATGTTTGGTTTCACAGTATCGTTTGATACTTGTATTGTTTCGTGTGCTATCGGTTGATACACACATTGTTTTATGTTTGGTTTCACAGTATCGTTTGATACTTGTATTGTTTCGTGTGCTATCGGTTGATACACACATTGTTTTATGTTTGGTTTCACAGTATCGTTTGATACTTGTATTGTTTCGTGTGCTATCGGTTGATACACACATTGTTTTATGTTTGGTTTCACAGTATCGTTTGATACTTGTATTGTTTCGTGTGCTATCGGTTGATACACACATTGTTTTATGTTTGGTTTCACAGTATCGTTTGATACTTGTATTGTTTCGTGTGCTATCGGTTGATACACACATTGTTTTATGTTTGGTTTCACAGTATCGTTTGATACTTGTATTGTTTCGTGTGCTATCGGTTGATACACACATTGTTTTATGTTTGGTTTCACAGTATCGTTTGATACTTGTATTGTTTCGTGTGCTATCGGTTGATACACACATTGTTTTATGTTTGGTTTCACAGTATCGTTTGATACTTGTATTGTTTCGTGTGCTATCGGTTGATACACACATTGTTTTATGTTTGGTTTCACAGTATCGTTTGATACTTGTATTGTTTCGTGTGCTATCGGTTGATACACACATTGTTTTATGTTTGGTTTCACAGTATCGTTTGATACTTGTATTGTTTCGTGTGCTATCGGTTGATACACACATTGTTTTATGTTTGGTTTCACAGTATCGTTTGATACTTGTATTGTTTCGTGTGCTATCGGTTGATACACACATTGTTTTATGTTTGGTTTCACAGTATCGTTTGATACTTGTATTGTTTCGTGTGCTATCGGTTGATACACACATTGTTTTATGTTTGGTTTCACAGTATCGTTTGATACTTGTATTGTTTCGTGTGCTATCGGTTGATACACACATTGTTTTATGTTTGGTTTCACAGTATCGTTTGATACTTGTATTGTTTCGTGTGCTATCGGTTGATACACACATTGTTTTATGTTTGGTTTCACAGTATCGTTTGATACTTGTATTGTTTCGTGTGCTATCGGTTGATACACACATTGTTTTATGTTTGGTTTCACAGTATCGTTTGATACTTGTATTGTTTCGTGTGCTATCGGTTGATACACACATTGTTTTATGTTTGGTTTCACAGTATCGTTTGATACTTGTATTGTTTCGTGTGCTATCGGTTGATACACACATTGTTTTATGTTTGGTTTCACAGTATCGTTTGATACTTGTATTGTTTCGTGTGCTATCGGTTGATACACACATTGTTTTATGTTTGGTTTCACAGTATCGTTTGATACTTGTATTGTTTCGTGTGCTATCGGTTGATACACACATTGTTTTATGTTTGGTTTCACAGTATCGTTTGATACTTGTATTGTTTCGTGTGCTATCGGTTGATACACACATTGTTTTATGTTTGGTTTCACAGTATCGTTTGATACTTGTATTGTTTCGTGTGCTATCGGTTGATACACACATTGTTTTATGTTTGGTTTCACAGTATCGTTTGATACTTGTATTGTTTCGTGTGCTATCGGTTGATACACACATTGTTTTATGTTTGGTTTCACAGTATCGTTTGATACTTGTATTGTTTCGTGTGCTATCGGTTGATACACACATTGTTTTATGTTTGGTTTCACAGTATCGTTTGATACTTGTATTGTTTCGTGTGCTATCGGTTGATACACACATTGTTTTATGTTTGGTTTCACAGTATCGTTTGATACTTGTATTGTTTCGTGTGCTATCGGTTGATACACACATTGTTTTATGTTTGGTTTCACAGTATCGTTTGATACTTGTATTGTTTCGTGTGCTATCGGTTGATACACACATTGTTTTATGTTTGGTTTCACAGTATCGTTTGATACTTGTATTGTTTCGTGTGCTATCGGTTGATACACACATTGTTTTATGTTTGGTTTCACAGTATCGTTTGATACTTGTATTGTTTCGTGTGCTATCGGTTGATACACACATTGTTTTATGTTTGGTTTCACAGTATCGTTTGATACTTGTATTGTTTCGTGTGCTATCGGTTGATACACACATTGTTTTATGTTTGGTTTCACAGTATCGTTTGATACTTGTATTGTTTCGTGTGCTATCGGTTGATACACACATTGTTTTATGTTTGGTTTCACAGTATCGTTTGATACTTGTATTGTTTCGTGTGCTATCGGTTGATACACACATTGTTTTATGTTTGGTTTCACAGTATCGTTTGATACTTGTATTGTTTCGTGTGCTATCAGTTGATACACACATTGTTTTGCAATATCGCTCATACTGGAGATAAGCGATATGCTGTATTTAAAGACCGCTGATTCCCGCGATGGAAACAGCAGACTTCGACAGATAGTATTCTTTAATATACCTGGTTGAACGGTTACTTCTCTGATCTCCTATTACGCCCCGTTCGAAGCCTCCTTTAGCAAGCAGCGCTCTCTTCGTGTTGACCACGAAGCCATCTGCTCCTATCGTACCGCTACGTGACTAGGGCCCAGCCCGAACACGTTACAAAGGAGCTTGCATTGATATTCCTGAAGGAGGTTTGGCGCCTTCATGGACTGCCAGAGTCAATCATCTCCGACCAAAATAGCTGATTCACATCCAAGTTCTGGATGAGTCTGATGCACATGTGGCAAGTGAAACTGAATGTATTGACTGCGTTCCACCCCGAGACTGATGGGCAAACTGAGAGGGTTAATCAGACACTCGAGCAGTATTTGCGTGGTTACTGTTTCTACCAACCAGATGATTGGGTTTCCCTCTTGCCGCTGGTGGAATATGCGTACAACACCTGGACAGCAGAATCCACCAGACTGTGACCATTCAAGATTAACTATGGATTTAATCTGCAGACAAACTGGTCGGGTGTAGTGTCTGATAATCAAGAGATACACCCTGGTAGTGAGCTTTTGGTTAAGGAATGGGAATGAACCCGGCGAGGAATTCGAGAAACGATCCAATGGGCACAGGAAAGGCAACGGAAATGGCAAGACCAGAAAAGGTTGCTATCACTGGACTACGTTACCTTGGAGGATGTAGCCACTGGCCGGGCTAATGAAGCGGACCTCCTGATGTAGAATAGGAAGGATGACCGTACCAAGAGTCCGATGGAGAAGCTGGACCAGCGGATGTTTATCCTCTTCGTGGTTAAACGACGGGTGGGTACCCATGCATATGAACTCCCACTGCCTGGCAGATAGAACATCTACCCCCTTTTCAATGTCACATTGCTACAACCATAACGCGAGGGTCCGGGAGCGGGTAGGGTCAAGGAAGGCGCAATCCTGGAGGTTGTGGATAACGAGCCAAGTTACGTTATCGAAGGTGTAGTAGACAGTCGATGGTACAGAGTAGCACAGGTGAAGTTCCCGTGGTGCTTTATCCAGTACCTGGGTTCATGGGAAGGCAATGGTGTGGGGGATCACGCATGGGAGCCCTATGAGATGCTAGAAGGGACAGGCATACAGGCCACTCTGGATTTCCACCAAAGATATCCGTCCAGGCCCAAGAACAATGGGGTCTTGGGGGAATCGAGCCATGGAAATAAGAGACAAGGCTAATGGTCCGGGACGGACCGTAGGGAAGAGGGGAGTGATGTAATGACCCACCATATATCACCTATAGCAGCCGGAACCTACACCCAGACAGGCAGCCCAGAGGCAATCTGGTAGGAATCGGCAGACAAGGAAGAGCTTGACATACAGAGACCCAATGGCCCAGGCTCCGAGATGAACAGAAATAGCTTGCAAGGGGATCTGGATGTTTGGATACACCCAGGATCGGTGTCAGCATACTTAGGGACCTCTGTAGGGGCAGTTACTCAGCCAGGCTGGGTAACTGGAGAAAAGGCTATCTCCGGCACAGGAATGGACAGGGTAATAGGGTAAAGTCCCCTTGTCCAGCGGGCAAGGTTAGCCTACCTTCAGGATCAGGTCACCCTGCCAAAGGTCCTGAGTTACCCTACCTTTCAATACATAGTCGCTGGTGGAGTTCAGAAAAATTGACGGGAATGTTTGTCATGCGAAACCACACACAATACTGGATCTGGGGTTCCAGGAGATGCTATTGGGCGAGCTAGGCATCTCTGAAGAAGCTGTAAATTGGAGAGATTATTGCTATCATGCCCCTCCGGACCTGCCATGAGGCCCCGATGTCATGGTCGAATGGGTGTGTAGTTGTGTCCAGTCTAGGAAAGAAGGATCTGTGGAGACGTGCTTACAACACGATATAGGTCGCTGCCATCCGGTCGACCGTAAGCTGTTCGCCGGATATATAAGGGGGCATAGAGTGGAAGGTGGAGTACCTCCTCCAGGTTGTTCAGAGTAGAACAGACCAAAACCGGTGGAGTTAATAGGAGTTAACTGTCGGGGTCCTGAAGGTAGCCCTGGGTGGTACCGGGGCGACTGGGAGAGTTTTACATGTACCCAGCCCGAACGTGCTCCCAACACCATAGGCTCTGGAAGGGAAGTGCAGAGACACTAAACGCATGATTCCTACCACAAGTAAGGTGGTTCCGAGGTAGTGGTCATGGGTAGCGCCCATTGTGTAACGTGTTCGGGCCAGGCCCTAGTCATGTAGCGGTACGATAGGAGCGGATAGCTTCATGATCAACACGAAGTGAGCGCTGCTTACTAAAGGAGGCTTCGAATGGGGTGTAATAGGAGATCAAAGAAGGAACAGTTCCACCAAGTATATTTAAGAATGCTGTCTGTCGAAGTCGGCTGATTCCATGGCCGGAATCAGCGGTCTTTAAATACAGCATATCGCTTATTTCCAGTATGAGCGATATTGCAAAACATTGTTTGTAGCAACCGATAGCACTCAAAACGATACAAGTATCAAATGATACGGTACAAGCAAACATAAAACAATGTGTGTATCAACCGTTAGCACACGAAACAATACAAGTATCAACCGATACTGTAAAACCAATCATAAAACATAAACCATTAAACCCTAGTAACCCGTACCGGTTACACTCCCAAAATAAAATAACAATTTCACCAAAACAAAACAATCCAAGGAAATCCTAATAGCCGGTAGTTCCGCTATTCCACAGAAAGGACCCATCCTCACCGTCATCGCTACCATGCACCAATCTCAAGTCGTCCTGCAACATCCGCTCCGCACGTTCCGACCATCTCTCCAAGCACTCTCCATATGGCGCTCCGTGCACAAAACAACATGACTCGCAGTAGTGTGGCAGGTCCACGAAGTTCCGTACTATCCAGTCCGCCCATTCCTCCGTCTCAACATCGATTCGTCCGCAATCCTCCCGGTGAGCGATGCAGAAAATCTTCGAGTATGCGTCTTCTGGAATGATTTCGCGGTAAAGTAGGTACCCCAAAATGAGGTCTCGTCCCTTGATGCTGACTTCTGCGTAGGTCGTCATTTTGGCTTTTCTTTCTCACGTAAGGGTAAGTTTGTAATATGGTGAAGAATTTTTGTAAGGGGTTAAAGGTTTGGAGGTTAGGTAGCGTGGTCTGTTTTCTTCGATGGTTTCGGGGGCTGGTGGGTGGTATTTATGTTTCGGTGGTGACCTCGCTTAGGTGTTGGCCTTGCTTAGGTCTTCATGGGAAGGGAGATGCTGCTTAATTTCGGTTTCTCCTGTCTCCATGCAACGATCACATTTTTCCATGCTCAGGTAGCACCCACTACCGAAGCGGAAATCATCTAACATTGATTCTCCCCACATTCGTCCCGTCGATTCTGTTGTTATTTCTAAGCATTTGTTGCAGATGTGTATGAATAGTCGGTGCGTAAGGTATCGTCTAGGGATAATATCACAGTTCACCAACAGTCCTATTAGCTGATGGCGTAGTCTCCCAGGTACTTGCTCATAGTTTGACATCGTAAGCCTGTTGGATGGAGTGTTCTTTCCTTTCGTTATTGCCAGTACTCCGCCTCGGCCAGCCGGACTAGGTATGCCGCTTCATCTTCTATTATCCGATTCTCATCTTCGCTGCTTTCGAAATCGCTTGCGAAATGGGCTGACCAGAATTCATCCTGTATCCCTTGGTCTGTGTCTGGGCGCAGGTGTTGGATTCCTGGTAGGGTTGGGCTCCACTCCACCATCACATGGTTTATCGTAGGGGGTAGCACATCTCCCGGTTTGTTGTCTTCCCACCATTGATTAACCGCTTCCATTGCATTTTCCAATCCTTCAAGGGGTTCCCAGCCATTCTCTGTTTCCGGGTACCCCACCCGTTTCACTAGGAACTGGTCCCGGTCATATCATCTTCTGTGGTCTCGTATGGTTTCCACTTTCCATTCCGGTTTCTTGTTTACCACGATTGGGGGTGGTTTTGCGTGGCTCCTGGCAGGGAAGGAGACATCATCGTTCGGGCAGTATCTTTTCACGGTGGAAGCATGAAATGTCGCTTCTCGGTTTCTGTACATTCTGCCATCCATTTCCACCGTGTAATTTTTTCTATGCTCATCGTATCTGATTATCTTGAATGGTCCACGCCAGCGCGGTTGCAATTTCTTGCTACGTCCTGATAGTGTTGCGAATAAACTTCTGTATACCAGTAACAAATTACCCTTCCCTATCGGTGTATGGTGTCTGCGTCGTTTCGCTGCCGTTCTGGTTCTTCTAAACTGTCCCATTTTAATCGCATTGCATGCTGCGTTCCGGATTGCTTGGTGCCAATTTAGTAATTCATCGGCAGCCACTACTGCGGAGTCTGTGAAGTTCGCTAGCGGCAGTAGCGGGTAATTCTTTCCGAAAATGGCTTTGTATGGTGACATACCAAGAGTCTCTGACCATCCCACATTCAGGTATGCTGCTGTTTCTGGTATGGCATCAAACCAATTGTTTTGTCTGGCGTTCCCTAGGTTTCGGAGAGCTGTTTTTAATTCTCGAATTTTCCTTTCGACCTGTCCATTCATTTCATGATGTCCTGGTGCCGCCTTGATATATTCAATGCCTAACGATCGACACTGTTGTCTCCACACATGTGACTCAAATCTTGGGTCCGCATCGCTCACTAGAGATATTGGGTAGCCATGGGGTGTAAACATTTTGTTGCGTAGCAGTTCCCAGGTTGCTATTGCTGTTACTTGCTTCGTTGTAGGTATAAGCCATGTGAATCCTGAAAACCTATCCATGACAACCAGAATCGTATCGTATCCCCATATGTTGTGGAAGGGTCCTGCAAAATCAATGGCTATTGATTCGAAGATTTCTGATGGCAGGGTAATTGTTTGAGCCTTTCCCTCTGGCAATTTTGTAGGCTCCTTATTCACCTGGCATGTGTGGTACTGGGCTACATACCCTCTAAAATCTTTCCGCATTTCAGGCCAAAATAGGTGCACTGTTGCATACTGTAAGTTTCGTTCAACATTGTGGTGGCCTTTGTTCTGGATTTCGCTAATGACATATTCTCTTAACGGTGTATTTCCATATGCGGGGCCTTTCGGGATATACAGGCAGTCTTCCCCATATCTGGTTTTTGTGTATAGCATTCCGTTTGCAACCTTGTAAGAGGACAAATCTCCTCTCGTGTCCATACTCTCGTTTACCTTCTTCCAAATTGTCTCTTTTTGGTATGCTGCTACCATGCGTGCTCAGAACGTTCCGATCATTTCATTGACTGTTTGTAAGATGTCGCGTTCATCATCTATCTCGCCTCCTCTCGTTGTTTCAGGTAGGTCATCCTCCTCATTGTCTTCTAAGACATCTTAAAGCCCGTGCCAATATTGTGTCATTGTCAGGGGCATAACTGAGACTATTGTCTCATTGGTAAGGCTTTCTAGCCGTTCCGCTCGCCTAATGGGTGGTGGGCTATCAGGTCCTGGCATTCGGAATGCCGCTATGGTCTCGGTCGTAAGAGTTTCTTTTGGTTCTGGCTCCGCCATCTGGAATACTGGGGCTTCCGGGTTTAGCAGTGCCGGAATTGCACAAGACCTAGGCGTTGGCTGGGCAAGGGTGGACGGTCCTTCTCCCGCAGTTATTGGTCTTCCGCCCATAGTTTGTTGCCATTCCCATTCATTGATTTCGGGGGACTCCGGAGGGCTTTTATCGATTTCGGTAATTGGGGGGCTCGCTCCTTCTCTAGCCGGGTAAGGTGTCGATCTTCCCCGTCGTCTAGAATGGTTGTTCGTAAATTTGATCTCGGTTTGATGATATGGGCAATGATCCACGTAACAGTGTGAGTAGTGTAGGGCACTATGTTGGAGTTCTGCAGGTGGCGTACTTCACAGAGTACACTGGTTACCCCAATCGTTTCCCGCAGTAATTGAGCAGGGGCTTTTGGGGGGTACAGGGGCCTCCTTGGGGTACTCAGTATAGGAGAAAGGAGTGGAAGTAGGCGAGAGCTCCTGCGTGGGCTCTATTGTGTTTGATTCTTGCTCATAGACTGTGTTATCTGACATGTCATCCGATTCTTTTGTACGATCGTGGACATAGAGTGGATTCAAGTCTGATTCTCTATCATAAATTCGGGAAAGGGCATCAGCTAAATAGTTCCTGCTTCCTGGTGCGTATACTATTTTCCCATCGTATTTTCCTAAGGCACTTAGCCATCTCACCTGTTTCCTGCTAGGGTTCTTGGCCGTTCGCAGGTGTGTTAAGGTTTGGTGGTCTGTTACTATCTTGAAGGAATTTCCCATTAGTACATTGTGGAACGGATTAAGCGCTTCCGCTATCGCTAAGGCCTCATTATCACTAGTCCCATAGTTCATCTGAGCATTGGTGAACTTTCTGCTGTATAACGTGGCTGGTCGCGCCATCTCATAAGTGGGTCCCTGTCCCACCCATGCTCCAACTCCTAAATCTGAGCCGTCCGTAACCAACCAAATTGGTTCCTTGCTTGATATGTCTATTGGTCACATACCTTGCTGACCAATTATCCGCTTTCGGACCATATCAAATACGGTTTGGTGGGTCATTGTCCATACGAATTCGGCGTTCCCCGTTAAGTCGGTAAGTGGTGCTGCCAATGCAGCATGGTCTGCGAGAAACTGGGCCACATAATTCACTATTCCTAGGAATCGTTGCAATTCCATCTTGTTTTTTGGTGTTTCCCATTCTGCATTGGATGATATTTTCTGGAGGGAGGCATGGATCCCCTCCTTGTTGACTATGTGTCCTAATGCTTCTAGTTTGTCGGCAAAAAGTATGGACTTCTTTTTCCTTGCAAAGGAATTTTGCCTTTCTGAGCCAGTCACATACTTGGCGTATGTGTTTCTCGTGTTCTTCTGATGTGTCTGAAAATATGAGAATATCATCAATGTATACCCATACAAAATGACGTAAATATTCACTTAGGAGGTCCTCCATTATTCGCATAAATGTTGCTGGTGCATTCATGTCTCCTTGGAGCATTACTTCGCTCATAAATCCTCCAAACGGGGTTTTGAATGAGTTGAATTTAACACTATCCTTGTCTACGCGTGTTTGGAAGTATACATCGCTTAGGGCGATCTTACTCCAGAATTTTGCTCGTCCTATCCGGTTAAGGTTCTGCTGTTTATTTGGAATTGAAGGACTATCCATGATTGTGTTATCATTTCTCACTTTCAGGTCCACCAGGGGGCGGATCCTTCTATCTGACTTTGGTTGTACAAACATTGGCGCTGCTCCAGGTACCTCTTGTCGTACAATCACTCCACTTTGTAATTTCTTGTTTGTCTAGTTCATGAGTTTTTCCTTGTAGGCTTCTGGGATCGAGTATGTTGGTTGGTTCCGTAGGTCAGTTGGATCTTTTAGCCGAATGTGGGGGCTAATCTTACGCACCGGGGGTAGCATTTCAGGGACCTTGTCCGGGAATACATCCTTGTATTCTTCCAACAATGTTTTTGAGGTGGCGTCTATTACAGCAGCTCGAATTTCCCCACTTGTTGGTTTGCATAGCACATGTAGCTTGTCATCGGGAAATTCCACTGCTGTATCCCCACACCTGATAAGGGCATTGTGTCTTTTTAGGAATTGCATTCCTATTAGGGCGTCGTACTTTGCCAAGTTGCCTACCAATGTCTCCTGATTTTTCCATTTCTTTGTCCCGATTCCTACAGTTAGTCCACATTTCTTGTTGCTTGCAGAACGGGATCCTTTCATAGCCATATTGACTGCGGTAGGTTGGGGTAGAGGTTCTGTAGGGATGCCATGGGTAGAGATGAAGGTGGCGCTAATTATCTCGCAGCCGATTGTTCCCGTGTCAAACAGTACCTTTGCTGGGTGGCCTTCTATGTGAATCGTTCCTTCACGGACGTCACGGGGCCTGATTGCCAGTGTCGGTTGTGTTCGCAGACTTTCCATTTCCACTGAGTTAATTTCCACTTCGTCATATTGAGTTGCTTCCATGTGATTTGTGCTTGTCTCTCACTTAGCGCCCTTTCCATTTCCCTTTTTGGCATAGCAATCGCTTGCCTAGTGCCCCTTTTTCCCGCATTCGAAACAAGTGCCTTCCTCGTGTCGTTTCTGTTTCTTTTCCTTCTTGTCCTTTGAATCCTTGCGGTATGGTTTATCCTTCTTCGTACTGTCCCGCGATGATGATCCTTTGCTATTCCTTTGCTGTGGCACATGGGTTCGGTAAACTCCTGTTTCATACAGGATAGCATCCTTCCGTTCGGCCTGTTTTACTATCTTGTCAAAGGAATCACCATCCTCCTCCATGGGTTCAGCCTCCTGACGTAGTCTGGGATGCATTGCTTCATACAGTCTTTGTTTCAGTGTATACTGAGACACGGTTCCGGTAGGTAATCGTCCATGATACATCAAGAGATCCGGCGCGACCAGGGTTATTCTTTCTGTTTTGCCATTTTGTACTTGCTGGATATCTTTGAACCCTTTGTATAGTTCTTCCGTGTTACGTGAGGATTGGAATCTATCTCTCAAGTACTTTATCAGGGTCGTTCCTCGGATTTTGTCCCCACTCTCATAGTGGTTCATTGCTTGGTGGTATGCTTCCTCTGCCTTCCCTGTACAGAAGCTTCTGAAGTATGCTCCGCTTCCTCCCTTGGTTTTGTCCACTCCATGTAGGGTAAGGTATTGCGAAGTTGTTATAACCCACCGGTCAAATACTTCAGGTTTTAGATCGTCCTTTTCGCCCGTGAACGAGGGTGGCAGTGGAAGCTTGATTTTAGGTCCTGCTCGCCCGGCATCCTCCCCTTCGGACATTTCACGTTTAGACTCTTCGTTACTCGAACTGTTGTCTGAGAAGCTTTCTGGAAAATCTCTAGGGTTATTGTCTGGTGGCTACCTTACTACTGAGTATTCTGATCCTTCTTCTTCGCTTTCTTCCTTCTTAGGTGTCCCAATAGGTATACTGTCTTTCTTTGGTGGTTGTGCCGGTCCCTTTCCTTTACTGGGGCCGGGGGGGTGGAATTGCCCAGAAAGGGTGGTTGCTGCCTTTGCTAATTCATCAGTCGACTCACTAAAGCTCTGCTTGGCCAAGTCTCGCGCTAATCGTCGTTCTGCTTCGTCGCTTGAAAATTCGCTCTTTGGCCCCATCCGTTTCTTAGGTTGCCTTTTCTTGATAAGGCCTTCATGTGGGACCTGCTTCCCACTTCGAGTGTCTAATAACTCAATCTTGTCGTTTGGTGGACCCGAACATATCGTGGTTCTGCCCCTCCCGAATCCTAGCTTCGCTTATTGGACTTTTCGTAGGTTGATCACCCCAGGTGCCTGCAGGTTTCTTAACCACTTGCTGAGGTTAAAAAAATGTAACGTGTTCGGGCAGGCCCTGGTCGCGTAGCGGTACGATAGGAGCAGATAGCTTCATAATCAGCACGAAGCGAGTGCTGCTTACTACAGGAGGCTTCGAACAGGGTGTAATAGGAGATCAAGGAAGTAACCGTTCAACCAAGTATATTTAAGAATACTATCTGTCGAAGTCTGCTGTTTCTATCGCGGGAATCAGCGGTCTTTAAATACAGCCTATCGCTTATATCCAGTATGAGCGATATTGCAAAACAATGTGTGTATCAACCGATAGCACACGAAACAAGACAAGTATCAAACGATACTGTGAAACCAAACTTAAAACAATGTCTGTATCAACCAATAGCACACGAAACAATACAAGTATCAAACGATACTCTGAAACCAAACATAAAACAATATGTGTATCAACCGATAGCACACAGGAAATAATACAAGTATCAAACGATACTGTGAAACCAAACATAAAACATAAAACATAAAACCCTAGCAACCCGTACCAGTTACACATTGGATCACTCCCGGACCACCAGATACTGCGGAAGACACCGGAAGCCCGAGACTCGTAAATAGTAGATAGATAAACCGCTCTCGGTAGCTTCCGGGGTCAAGTAGGGATCACTGCATATGGGAAGAGTATTATAGATAGTCTAGTTTATCCGGTGTCTTGACTGTTAGCCACTGGCAAGGCCCCGATGCGAAGAGGTTTGCACTCCGGCGGCCAAATTGAGAATGCACCGCAGAAACGATACTTGCATACCGTGAGTACGGCCTAGAGTGTGTCATCACTTCCATGCCCTGAGGGTGTGTTAGGAGATGTGTTGCACCACCCTTAGCGGAGAAGGGTATGCTCGAATAGTTGGAGTAAATAGATTGGGCAGTTTCTGGCACAAGATAAAACCACTTGAATGTCTATGCCAGAACTCTCCTACTCCAACAATCAATCCTCTAGAGACCTTAATTGAGTGAAGCGTCACGCTTAATGATATTAAGTTTTACCATTTACTTTATTCTTACATTGTGTACACCTTTGGCGATAAGTTTGCAGTTGTTCGGTGCGGTCGCACTCTTGGGACCCATCTTCCTAGGGGAGCCCCTGTTACAGATGGAAACGTTCATGCAAATCTCAAAGGCCAAGATCTTCACCAAGGTGGACATCCGAGAAGCTTACGACCTGAGATATACAAACATAGGGGAGGGGTCGAAAAGATCAATCTAGACTTGATATAGCCGGTACAAATTCAAGGTTATGCCCTTTGGCCTCACCAAGGCACCTGCCATCTTCTAGGAATATATAAACAAGGCCTTATACTCCAGCCTAGACCACCTCTATATGGCCTACCTAGGTGACATCCTCATCTATAACAAGACCAAAGAAGAGCATGTTAAACATGTTTGCGGGGCCCTGAAAGCCCTGGTGGAAACTGAGTTAGAGGTTAAGCCGGAGAGATGTAAGTTCCATATAAGCTAGGTTGAGTACCTGGGGTATATTATTACTACCCAAGGAATTCGCATTAACAACACCAAGGTAGAAACCAGCATCACCTAGCCTATACCTGAACCTGTAGATGTTGTGTATCCTTTCCCAGGTTTTGGTAACTTCTATTGTCTTTTTATTAATACCAATTCACATCACAAGTAACCTCTTACCACCCTAACCAAGAAGGATCCGGCACTTCACTGGACCCCAGAATGTTAGTGGACCTTTGAGAAACTCAAAACCGCCTTTGCTACTACCTCTCTCCTGGCTGATTTCGACTTCTGCAAGGAAGTGAGCAGCGAAATAGATACTGTAGGCTATGGATTTGTGGGTATTATATCACAGCATAACAAGAAAGGAGTGCTCCACCCTGTAACCTTCTACTCTTGAAAGCTTACCCTGGCTGAATGCCATGATGACATCTATTACAAGGAGCTCATAGTAGTACTCTGTATATTCACGAAGTAGAGAGGGTACCTGATTGGCTGCAAACTCATGATTCTAACCGACTATTCCAACTTGAACTACCTCATTACCAAGCACCTCTTGAAATATAGCCAAGTCCAGTAGTCTGGGTTCCTTACGCAGTTCAACTATGATATTTAGTACCAACAAGGAAGGTTTAATGGGAAGGTGGATGGGTTAACCTAAACACAAGAGTAAATAGAAGAAGAAGTAGAGCAGTGGAGAGTGTATCAGATGCAGGCAATGTTGAAGCCCCATACTATGGGTTTGTTGGCAAACATCATACCGTCTACAGGAGCCTCTCCAGTGTAAGATCATTGGCAACAGGCATATGATGCTGACCCTGCTCCAAAGCAGATCCTGCAAGCCTTGGACCAAGGAGATCACAACTGCCACCTCATCATACTGGGTGAGTGCTAGAAAGATAATAACGAACTACTTTTCCATGACCGCTCAAAGGTCCCTCTCCACGAAGTACTGCAGCAGCAACTGATTCAAGAAGAGGATGACCATCCCACTACAGGACATTCAGGAAGGGCCAAGACCAAGATATTAGTATGTTGTCGCTTCTTCTCACCGGGTATAGATTGTGATATTGGCCGCTTTATAAGAAACCACTATATTTGGTAATAAAGTCACTTCCCACATTATTCCTCCTTTGGTATACTATGCCAGCTTCTAATTTGGGCAAGCCATAGGAATATGTGTCTATGGACTTCATGGTTGGTTTACCTTGGAGTCAGTGACATGATGCCATCCTGGTTGTAGTCAACAGGTTGACCAAGATGGGTCACTTGATCCCCTGCAGCACTACCTGTAACGGGGGCACCCCTAGGAAGATAGATCCCAAGGTTGTGACTGCACTGAACAACTTCACACTTATTACCAAAGGTTCATACAGATATAAGAGTAAAGTAAATGGTCAAAGTTGATATCTTTAAGCCTGACGCTTCACTGAGTTAAGGTCAGGAGAGGATTGATTGTTAGAGTAGGAGAGTCCTAGTGTACAGTTTCAAGTAGTTTTATCTTATGATAGAAACTCCTTCATCAGTTTACTCCAACTATTCAAGCACATCCTTCTCTGCTAAGGATGGTCTGACATATCTCCTGGTACACTCTCCAGGCATGCATGTGTCAACACAGTCTGGTTGGCATTGACCTTATGCAGTTATCGTTTCTGTGGCACATTTCCATTTTGCCCACCAGGGTGAAAACTTCTTTGCAGTAGTGCCTTACCAGTGGCTAACCCTCAAGACAGCTGATAAACTGGACTATCTATGGCACCCTTCCCATATGGATTGATCTCTGTATGACCCTGGAAGCTACCATGGTTGGTTTATCTATCTGCTATTTACGATTCCTGTGCTTCTGGTGTCTTCTGCAGGATATGGTGGTTCTTGAGTGATCTAATAGGCACTACCCATGACTACTACCTTGGATCTATCTTGTCTGTAGTATGAATCAGGCTTTTAGTGTCTCTGTACTTCCCTCACAGGGCCTATGGCCTTGGGGACATGTTCGGGCTTGATAGGTGTGAAACTCTCCTGCTCGTGCAGGCACTACCCACAACTGCTTTCAGCACCCCAGTGGTTAACTCCAGTTAACTCTGCTAGTTTTAGTCCCCTTTACTGCGTACAACTTGGAGGAGGTACTTCACCTTCCGCCTCATGCCCGCTTACATGTCTGGCGAACAGCTTAGGGTTGACTGGACAGCAGTGACATATGCAGTGTTGCAAGCAGGTCTCCCAAGTTTCTGGTTACCTAGCCTGTAGACCACTATCCAACCATTTGGCCATGTCGTCCTAGCCTCCAAGCAAGGCAGGAGGGATATGACTAGATTAATGTCTCCAATTTACAGCTTCCTCAGGGGTGTGTAACCCACCCCATAGCATGTCCCAGAACACTGGATTCCAGTATGGTGGGTGGCTTCACATGACAAACATTGTCGTCATTCTTACCAAACTCTGCAAGGGACTTTGTGTTGAAAGGTAGGGTAACTCAGGACTTTAAATGGGGTAACCCAAGGCACATCGCAGGGTAACCTGATCCTGAAGGTAGGGTAACCATGTTCTGTGAACAGGGTGACTTTACCCTGTTACCATGTCTATTCCCGCACTAGAGATAGAAACTTGCACCCATTCTCCAGTTTCCTGGCTTAGCAGAGTAACTGCCCCTTCACAGGTCCCTAAGTGCGCGGATATCGCTTCTCGCTGTACCATAATACACAAGGACCTTGCCAGCCATTTCCGTTAATGTTCGAGCACAGGCCATCAGGTCTCTGTGGTTCAAGTACTTACTTGCCTGCCGGTTCCTACCCGTGCACCTCATGTCTGTCTGTATGAGTGTAGGTTCAGCCTGCCATAGCTCATGCATGCTGGGTCATTAGACCACTCGCCTCTTGTCTACAGTCTGTCCCGGATTGTTAGCATTGTCTCCTATTTCCAGGAGTCAATTCCTTCCAGACCCTATGGTCCCTGCACTTGGATGTATATCTTTTGTTGAAATCCAAAATAGCCTGTAAGCCAGTCTCTTCTAGTATCCCATAGGGCTCTCACAGGACGTCCTCAGCTCCACAACCTTCCCATGAAACCTGGCATTGGACAAAGTATGATGGAAATTTTGCCTTTCCTACACCGTGCTAGCAATTGTCCACTATGGTTTTAATGACAGGACCTGTAAGGTGTTCGGGCCAAGCCCTAGTCACATAGCGGTATGATAGAAGTAGATAGCTTAATGGTCAACACAAAGCGAGCACTACTTGCTAAAGGAGGCTTCGAACGGGGTGTAATAGGAGATCAAAGAAGTAACCATTCAACCAAGTATATTTTAAGAATACGGTCCGTCGAAGTCTGCTGTTTCCATCGCGGGAATCCGCGGTCTTTAAATACAGCATATCGCTTCTCTCCAGTATGAGCGATATTGCAAAACAATGTGTGTATCAACCGATAGCACACGAAACAATACAAGTATCAAACGATACTGTGAAACTAAACATAAAACAATCTGTGTATCAAACGATAGCACACGAAACACTACAAGTATCAAGCGATACTATGAAACGAAACATAAAACAACCTAGTACTCGTACTGGTTACATGACCTCCCTCATTGTCCATGAGTTCTGAGGCAGGAACTCTCTTGACCCCACCCAATCCACGATTCTTGTGGTTTGGTTCTAGCAGGATGACATTGAAAACTGTGTGGATGCACCATATGGCGGGGAATTGGAGCACATATGCTTGGGTACCCACTTGACGTTTGACCACAAAGGGGCCAAACATCTGGTGGACCAGCTTCTCCATCATGTACTTGGTACGGATATTCTTTCTGTTCAACAGCACGTGATCTAGTTTCTTAGCCTGCCCAGGGGCCAAAGCTGTGTACGTAGCACAGTCTAGTAATAGCAATCTTTTCTGCTGGTGCCATTTTTTTTGCCTTTCCTGTGCCCATTAAATCATTTCTCCAATCTCTTACCAGGTTCCTACCCATTCCTGAACCAAGAGCTTACTACTAGGGTGTATCCTGTGGTTATCAGACACTATACCCGATAACTTTGCGCTTAGATTAAACCCATAATTGCTCTCAAACTGTCACAACCTGGTGGATTCTGATGTTGAGGTATTGTATGTGTATCTTGTAAGCAGTAGTAGCAAAACCGAATCATCCCCCTAGTAGGAACAGTAGCTACACAAGCACTGCTCCAGTGTCTCATTAAGCCTCTCAGTTTGCCTACCAGTCTCAGGTTGAAATGCAGTCAAAACCTTTTGTTACACTTGCAAGATGTCCATCACACTCATCTAGAACTTGGATGTGAACCAGCTATCTTGGTTGGACATGATTGACTCCGTGGGTCTATGAAGGCACCAAACCTCTTTCATGAATGCTAACGCAAGTTTCTTGGTCAGTACCTCGGTGGCCCGGGGTATAAAGTCTGCCATTTTTTGAAAGTCTGTGCACAATGACCCAGATCTTGGTATATCCAGCTGACCCTGGCAGTGCTACTATTAAGTCCATTGAGATCGCTGTCCAATGCCACATAGGAACATCACTAGGTTCCAGTAGACCAAACTTCTCATGCGTGATGGACTCATTCCTTTTGTGTGCATTACAAGTTCGGACATAGTCTGTGATGTGCTCATTCATCTTAGGCCAATAGAAGTTAGCCCTAATCTTGCCAATGGTTTTGTAAGTCCCAGAGTGTCCCTCAATTCAGGAGTCATGTTCAGCCTCCATGATTGTTTGCTTCAGATTCTGACCCTTAGGGTTATACCATCTGTTCTTGTACAGGAGTAGGCGCTTTTCTGTCCTGAAATGCTGGTCGACCTCTTTGGCACTGGTAGTCCTGGCCTTCTGGATTCCTAAGTATTCCCGGTCCTGGCTTATTGCTACCACCATTGATCTCAAAAGGAAGATGGGAGCGTAAACCCTTGAGGTGTTTGCAACACCTGTGGTGACAAGTTGTCCCGTTACTGGCCCCCAGCCTACTGCGTGGGGTGAACTAATGTCGGTGGCCAAAAATCACGCCCCCTTTTAGGGTGGCAGTCGCTATGCGGTGACAAAGCATCGGACTTCTCATTGACTGCCCTTATCGGTAAACCACCATGAAGTTAAACGGTTGGAGGAACTCAGTCCACTGGTGCTGCCTACGGTTAATAACCTCTGTACTATGGGACTACTCGAAATGCTTATAATCTGTATAGATCACCAATTGGTCCATTACCGCATGTAGCAGTTGATCCCGTTCCTTGAATGCTGCCACGGGAGCAGTCGTCTCCTCCTCCTTGACACCATAATTAATCTCGGCTGGTGGAAACTTGCAGCTATGATAGGCAACTGGGTGCCACCTCACAACCTGAAAAAGCCAGGAGAGGACCGCGACCAATGCAATGTCACTAGCATTAGTTTCTAGCTGGACTGGCTGTTCATGGTCAGAATGTGCTAGGATAGGTTTGGACATGAACGCTTCTTTCAAATGGTGGACGGCCTGCTCACAAGCTCATGTTTATTCCCATCGGACACCCTTCTTTGTCCAGTCTGTTAGAGGTTGAGCTATCTTACTGAAACCTTCTATGAACTGATAATGGAAGTTGGCAAAGCCCAGAAACCTTTGAACATCACCGGCACATGTCAGAGCTGCCGAATCTTTAATTGTCTGCACCTTCTCCGACAGCATGGAGATCCCCATATCAGAGATCTTGCATCCACAGAATTCAACTTCCCCTTGGTGGAAACCGAACTTTTTCATGCTTATGCTTCGTCTTCCTTTGTGCAGTTTTGCCATCATATGCCTGACAAGTGCCACATGTTCCACCGTGCTCCGGGAGTAGATTAGGATATCATCCATGTACGCAATGACTTTTTCAGCCAAGAGGTCATGAAAGGCCTCATTTATCATGCTCCGGAAAGTTGTGGGGGCGTTATATAACCCAAATGGCAAGACTGTGTATTCATATAGTCCATATTCACAATGGAAGGCCGTCTTCAATTCCTCTCCTTCTGCCATCCTCCGAAGATAGTAGCCGTTCTTCAGCTCCAACCTAGTGAACAGGAGGGCCTTTACTAATCTGTCTTGCAGTTTGTTCATCAACAGTAGAGAATATTCACTCTTAACGGTGGTCTTGTTCACTCCTCGGTAATCTCTTAGCAGTCTTAATATACTATCTGACTTTGGCATGAAGTGGGTAGGGGCTCCTGCAGGGGAACTGGATCACCATAGCTTTCAACTTCGTAACATTGCGTTGCGATATTAGCTGAGTGCCTTAAGTTCCTCTTCCGGTAATGGCTAGATAGAAGCGAAGGGAGGTTGAGTTCCAGGCTGCAACATGATCATATGATCACATTTCCTCTGTTCCAGTCAAGGCTCAATCCGCTTTTGAATAAAGATATCCCTATAGTCCTTATATTGTGGAAGTAGCTTGACCATAATGCCGGTATCTTCCTTGTCGGAGAATTGTCCAATTCCTAACTGGTACACACTACTAGGGTCTTTGGCTATTAACTCTTTGTCTGTCATGGATACTGACTGCCCCTGCTCTGCTAGGTAGTTAGCCTGGTAGATATCTGAGCGCCAGGTTAGTGATCCGGTTATCCAATCTATGTCAGGGCTATGGTCCTTCAACCAAGACATAGGTAGGCACTCATCTACCTTAGTGGCAGGCATAACTGTGGGTTCAAAGGGTATCTCATTATAGTGGTCGCCTATCCTCATCTCCAATGACATGGTATAGGGCACACCTGATGCAGGAATATAGTTGCCGCTTGTACCACTTTTGGGCCCATACACCTTTCGCTATATGCAAGGTGCCGAGTCTGTTTAACCCCTTGGCCACTAACAACTTGCCCAGCCACTCTACCATCAAGAAGCAGGAGGGCTTCTGCACTTACCTGTTCAGCTTCAATCTTCTAGTCTAACTTCACTCATAGGACAATCGACTTGGTATGATGAGACAAGTTGTCACATTTCTGCCTCTTCGCTGGTCTTGGGGACTTGGTCATCATGGCTGAATAATTTTGGTCTCTTGCCTTTTGACACCAGAGTGGACCCAACACGTTGGTAAAGGTTTAGCGGATTCAAGTTAGGTAATACAATTGCTGAGGTGTTTACTATCATGCCAGCATGGTTTCGGGTACTAAACTTTCCTCTGGTAAACATAGAAATAATAATCTTTATTTGCTCAAGTGCTGCATGAACCAATTCCTTGTGCACTAGAGATAAAGATTTTGCCAAGGTGGGTAGAGGTCTGCTGTTGGACCGGTTCCAAGCAAAGCATTGTGTTCCTTTGACAATGTCCAGAGTCTCCTCTAGTGAGACCTCGTCCAGCCAGAACCGAAACCATGTTCTAAGACTTCGCCATCCAGCTAAGGAAACACTGTAAGAATTACTCATACCTAGATCAATGGAAATAACAAGAAAGCCAACAAAGGAAAGATAAACCAGGCCACTGCTTATAGCCCATAACATCCATCTGCCCACACCCTCTGGGTATAGTCAGTACCATGCCAATCCATACAGTAGAGGGGTATCTACCCATCGCAGAACTGCTTCTAGGATTGCTTTTCATCTATCCCTCAAGGGTCTATGGATACGGGTCAGCAAGGTTATACCTTAAGCAGACTAGGTTCTTACCTATTCTGAGTCTCCAGTATCAACCACTACGATCTGAGGTGATACCTGTCAGACTTCAAGTATTTTAGATGAGGAAGCTGCAGATAGTGCTTCAATATGCTTTAGCTGCTAGTCTGTACCCAAGGGCTGACTTCCAAGGGCTGACCGTTTCAACCCATGAGCTTTTCTGGATGAACTAATGACTGGGGATACTATCATACATTTTTCTCTAGAAGTGTCTAGTTTGTCCACACTTGGTCTACTGGTTGTGCTTTCTCCGAAGCTTGGTCAAAATCTAAGGGATTTCTTTATGCGCCATTGCATAGGCAGAAGTTGCTAGCTTTACCTGTTTCCCAGTGTTGAACTTAGTAGGTTTGGCAAGCCGCTAGTTCTGTCTGTGCAAAGGCTTTTCCTTCTCTTTGAACCTTCTGGAAGCCGATCACCTATACTCCTTGTTGCTTGGCTGAGACCGGTGGACTGGGTGGATAACAACGTTACTGAAGTGGTTGTGGTTAGTGAGCATCGGTCAAACCTTGTGAAGAAGATTAGGGTACCCATTTAGGTCGGTGGGATGGGGCTCCTGCAGTATCCATATATTCCTAACCTCTTGCATAATGCCTGACTATACCTTATCTCGTGCCTGCACTGGATCTATATAGCTAAGACTATACTTGTAGTCAGTTATCTTGTCTAGGTACTCATTAATGTGATGTAGGTATATTGCAAGGTCTTGCGGCTGCAGAAGGGATCAGTCTCATTCCTCTTAGTCACTATGAAAACTTCGTTTGAGGCATTCCCACAATCTGTTCCATGTTCGCAATGCGTTTCTGTTGTTAACAGGAATTCCAGTAGGCTTTGCTCCCGCCATATTGATGTGGGAGTACAGTCCTAAACACCACCGCCAGGTGGGGTCTTCTACAAGGGGTATCGCCAGTGTTACCTTCACCGTGTCTGTAAAACTGCACCCAGCAAAGTACTCGAGCTTGACCTCTACCACAGTCAAGAAGCTGGCAGGTTCGGTGACCTGTCCCACAAACATGGAATACTACTGCGCTGTTCCAGCTGCTTCTGCTGCTGCCTGAATGATGGCTGGCGTGACGATCTGCTAGGAAGGTTAAGGGATAGCTTCCCAGCTCAGCGGTCCTACTGTTATTTGGTCCGATCACTCCAGTTATTCTTGTGAATGCCGTGTAACGGGGGCTCCCCTAGAAAGATCGATCCCAACAGTGCGACTGCAGCGAACAACTTCAAACTTATCGCCAAATGTTCACACAACGTAAAAGTAAAGCAGAAGGTAAAAGTTAATATCGTTAAGGGTGATGCTTCACTCAATTAAGGTCTCGCGAGCATTCACTGTTGGAGTAGGAGAGTTCTCGCATAGATGTTCAAGTAGTTTTATCTTGTGCCAGGAACTCCTCCATCAGTTTACTCTAACTATTCGAGCACACACCTCTCCGTTAAGGGTGGTCCAACACATCTCCTAGCACACCCGCTGGGCATGCAAGTGTCGACACACTCTGGTCAGTGTTCACCACATGCAAGTATCGTTTCTGCAGCGCAATCTCAATTTGGCCGCCGGAGTGAAAACTTCTTCACATCGGTGCCTTGCCAGTGGCTAACAATCAAGACATCAGATGAATTGGACTATCTATGACACCCTTCCCATATGCAGTGATCTCTACTTGACCCCGGAAGCTACCGTGAGCCGTTTATCTATCTACTTATTTCCGAGTCCCGGGCTTCCGGTGTCTTCCACACAATCTGGGGGTCCGGGAGCGATTCAATGGGTTCTACCTATGACCACTACCTCAGTTCCACCTTACCTGTGGTAGAAATCATGCGTTTAGTGTCACTGCACTTCCCTTTCAGAGCCTATGGTATTGGGAGCACGTTCGGGCTTGGTAGGTGTAAAACTCTCCCGCTCACCCCGGTACCACCCAGGATTACCTTCAGGACCCCCACGGTTAACTCCCGTTAACTCTGTCACCTTTGGTCCGTTTTACTCTGAAAAACTTTGAGGAGGTACTCCACCTTCCACCCTATGCCCCCTCGGATCTCCCGCGAACAACCTAGGGTTGACCTGACGGCAGAGACGTATACGGTGTTGCAAGCAGGTCACCCATGATCCTTGTTAGCCAAACTGTGTACAACTACACACCCAGTCGCCCATGACGCCCGGGTCTCAAGGCGGGGGCGGAGCGGCATAATAGGAATAATGTCTCCACTTTACAGCTTCTTCAGAGCTGTGTAACTCGCCCAACAGCATCCGTCGAAACCACTAGATTCCAGTATCATACATGGTTTCTTATGACAAACATTCCCGACAATTTTCTTGAACTCCCCAAGACACTTCGTATTGAAAGGTAGGGTAACTCAGGACTTTTGGCTGGGTAACCCCAGCCTCATAGCAGGGTATCCTGATCCTAAGGGTAGGGTAACCTTGTCAGGTGGACAAGATGACTTTCCCCTGTTACCCTGTCTATCCCATCGCCCGACATAGACACTTCTGACCATTCGCCAGTTACTTGGCCTTGCCAAGTACTGCCCCTTCAGAGGTCCCTAACTACGCTGACATCCCTCATGGAAGTAGCTAAGTACTCCAGTACCCAAATCAATTTCTGTTCTTCTCGGAGCCCAGGCCATCGGGTCTCCGTGCGTCAAGTACCTCCTTGCCCACTTGTTCCTACCAGTCCGCCTCTAGGCTGCCTATATGGGCGTAGATTCAGACAGCCATGGCCCATGTATGCCGGGACGTTACATGCCAGGCAAGAGGGAAAATTACGCAGAGAATTGGCATCTTTACCATCGGCACAGTCATGGTCAGAGTCCCCTAGATCGCTTCCCACTCCCACCATAACACCTCCAGGTGGTAAAGTTCCATCTCCACTACCTCCAGCCTTTGCGCCTGGGGTTTCCCGTGGTCTATTTTACCCATCAAACTATTCCTGCTGGCCATCCTGATTCCCACCCTTGGTGGGGTTAGCCCTTGATCGTACTGATGCCAGTGGTGGAACAGGGCATTGCCGACTCTCAGTAGTTGGGTTAGGAGCTACCAGGATTGCCTGCAAACACTGCGGAAGCTTTGGGCAAGTAAGTGGTTGCATTGGTAAACTGACATGCCTCCATGACCTACAGTACCCACATATTGGTCATCTGTCCCCTTCCTTGTACCTTCTTCTATAGTTCACCAGGGTCCGTGGTCGCTTCTTGCACCTGTATGTATGGTAATAAATGCAGCCCATGCGGGTCTCTTCCAATTTGCAGCCAGACAGGCAAAACTTGTTTTAGCTGTCTAAATCAGCACTTGTCATGGTGGGGAGACCGGACAGGAGATTTTGTTTTGAGAGGGCAGAGGAAATCGCCAGTGCGTAAAGAATGGAGTGGGGATGTGTCTGTGGGCCAGGGATTGGAGTTCCCCATCACGGAGCCTCGGATGCCGGCTCTTGCTGGTGCCATACCTGTTCAAAGGTCCAAGTGGCATGGCACCCAGGGGCCAGAACCCTGAGGCAACTGACAATGGAGGTGGGAAGGTTAAGGCAAGCAAGGGGTCAGAGGCAGGCAACAGCACTGGTGGAGGTGTGGGTCTAGGGGCGGCTATAGCAGGTAGGGGAGTTGCAACTGACACTATTGCAGGAGGGATGATAGGAGCAGGGGTCGGACTAGGCGTAGGGTCAGCCAGATCTGGTGGCATAAGGGCCGGCAGCTACGAAGTCCATTTTATTGACCCGACATCCATCAGCTGGCCTAATCGCGGGACTGCCGGAACAACTGCGGGTGGTTGAGGAGGGCATAGATAGAGAGCCGGTGGATACCCTGGTGAAGAAGGAGGTATAGCAACAGTCTTTACCTTTGAGGCTTTCCAATGTCTGTATACCAACTGGGCTTGGGTACACCCTCCATTGTTCCTCTCTGGCTCTTATAGCCAACTCCATCCCGAGGTTCTTGGGCTGGGTAAGGACGAGTAGAAGTGGGGGCACAGCCTCTATCATTAGCACATCATTCTCAGCATCAATACCATACACTCCTTCAAAGGCCTTTTCCAACGCTGCCATCCAATCTTTCAACGCCTGCTGGTCTTTCAGTATCTACAAGTATGTGTAACAATCCCAACCAGGCAGCACTGTAACGACCTAGCATACATGAGCTATGGCAAACGGAACCTATACCCATACACGTAGCCAGGAGGCGAACTGATAGGAACCGGCCTGCAAGGAAGTACTTGACCTATAAAGACCCGATGGCCCAGGCTCGGAGGATGAACAGGATTGGCTGGTCGGCGTATTTGTAACGACCCAGCATACGTGAGCTATGGCAGCCGGAACCTACACCCATACAGGTAGCCCGGAGGCGAACTGGTAGAAACCGGCAGGCAAGT
>PYWC01000004.1:1862454-1895769 GCA_003182015.1 Tuber magnatum | reverse complement strand
TTTGCCAACTTCTATCGTCGGTTCACAGAAGTGTTCAGCAAGATAGCGAAACCTCTAAGAGACTTGACAAAGAAGGATGTCCGATGGGAATGGACACCTGCGTGTGACCAGGCCTTCAACCAGTTGAAGGAAGCATTCATGTCCAAACCTATCCGAGCACATTTTGACCCTGAACAGCCGACGCGGCTGGAAACCAATGCTAGTGACCTTGCATTAGGAGCCGTTCTCTCCCAGTTCTGTGAAGACAAGAGATGGCATCCAGTGGCCTATTACAGTAGGAAGTTCCACCCATTAGAGATTAATTATGATATGCATGACAAGGAAATGACGACTATCATGACAGCATTCAAGGAATGGGAATATTTGCTACCCGCAGTAATGGACCAGTGGGTGATCTATATGGATTATAAGAATTTGGAGTACTTCAATAGTACCAAGGTCCTTTACCGAAGACAGCACCACTGGGCTGAGTTCCTGCAACCGTTTAACTTCAAGGTGGTTTAGCGAGAAGGAGGGTTGAATGAGAAGGCAGATGCTTTCTCGCGGCGTAGCGACTACCGCCCTGAAGGGGGGAGTGATTTTCCGCCACAGTCATTTTTTCGCCCCAGACAGTGGGTTGGGAGCCAGGAACGGGACATCTTGCGACCACAAGTGTTGCCGGTGTGCCAGGGATTTCGGCTCCAGTGTTCCTTTTTGGATCAACTGCGGGTAGCGATAACTGAAGACCAGGAGTACTTAAGAATGCTGAAGGCAACAGCTGGCGGTGACAACGAGGTCGACCGACATTTCACGATGGAAAAGGGCTTACTCCTGTACAAGAACAGGCGGTCTGTTCCCACGGGTCAGAATCTGAAGCGGACAATCATGAAGGCAGAACATGACTCACGAATCGCGGGACACTTTCGGACTTACAAAACCATTGGCAGGGTCACGGCTAACTTCTATTGGCCTAAGATGGATAAGCACATCACTGACTATGTGCGAACATGTGATGCGTGGCAAAGAAATAAATCCATCAGACCAAAGAAGTTCGGGCTGCTGGAACCTATTGATGTTCCTATGCGGCCGTGGATAGCGATTTCCATGGATTTCATTGTAGCGCTGCCAGAGTCCGAAGGGTATACCAGGATCTGGGTCATAGTGGACCGATTCTCGAAAGTGGCCCGTTTCATACCCCAGACCACTGAGGTACCTATCAAGGAGCTTGCCTTAATATTCCTGAAGGAAGTCTGGCGCCTGCATGGACTCCGCGAGTCAATCATCTCCGACCAAGATAGCCGATTCACATCCAAGTTCTGGATGAGTCTAATGCACTTGTTGCAAGTGAAACTAAGCGTTTCACTGCATTCCACCCTGAGACCGATGGGCAGACCAAGAGGGTTAATCAAACACTGGAGCAGTACTTGCGTAGTTACTGTTCCTACCTACAAGATGATTGGGTTTCTCTGTTACCTCTTGCGGAGTATGCGTACAACACCTCGACATCAGAATCCACCAGGTTGTCACCTTTTGAGATCGACTATGGGTTTAACCCAAGGACAAGCAGGTCAGGTATCGTGTCTGATAACCAGGGAATACACTCTAGTAGTGAGCTCTTGGTTCAGGAATGGGAAGGAACCTGAGCAGAGGTTCGAGAAACGATCCAACGGGCACAGACAAGGCAACGGAAATGGCATGACAAGAAAAGGTTGCCATCACCGGACTACGTCACCCTGGAGGATGTGGCTGCAGGGCGGGCAAAGAAAGCGGGCCACATGATGTTGAACCGGAAAAACACCCGCATGAAGTGTCCAATGGAGAAGCTGGACCACCGGATATTTGGACCTTTCCTGGTCAAAAGTCGGGTGGGTAAGCGTGCTTATGAACTCCAATTGCCCACCCGATGGAGCATCCACGCGATTTTCAATGTCACGTTGCTCGAACCCTATGGCGAGGATCCGGAAGCATGTAGGGTAAAGGAATCCCCTACCCCGGAACTTATAGACAACGAGCCCAGTTACGTTATTGAAGCGGTTCTGGACAGCCGAGGGTACAGAGGTGCGAAGGTGAAGTTTCCGTCACGCTTTGTCCAGTACCTAGTTTCACGGAAAGGCTACGGGGCTGAGGAGAACTCATGGGAGCCCTATGAGATGCTAGAAGGGACAGGCTTGCAGGCCATTCGGGATTTCCACCAAAGATATCCGTCCCAGCCCAGGGACCATAGGGTCTGGGGGGAATCGAGTGGTGGGAATAAGAGACGACGCTAATGGTCCGGGACGGACCGTAGAGAAGAGGGGAGTGATGTAAGGACCCAGCAGACATGAGCTATGGCAAACGGAACCTATACCCATACAGGTAGCCAGGAGGCGCACTGATAGGAACCGGCAGCCAAGTAAGTGCTTGACCTATGAAGACCCGATGGCCCGGGCTCCGAGGATGAACAGGATTGGCTGGTCCGCCTATTTAGAGACTTATGAATAGGTCGTTGCTCAGCTAGGCCGGGTAACTGAAGACAGGTCAGAAAGGTCTNAAGCGAAGAGGCAGAAGCCTGACAACTTGCCTCGTCATACTAAGTCTATGCAGCTGCGGGTTAAGTTAGACTAGAAGGTAGGAGCTAGACAGGTTAGCACGGAAGCGCTCCTGCCGCTCGATAGTGGAGCTACTGGGCCGGTGCTTAGTAGCCAATGGGTTAAGCAGACTCAGGCACCATGTGTATGACGAAAGGTACATGTGCCAATAAGCGACGCTAGCGGTAATCACATTCCGGGGTCAGGTCTACACTATACCAAGTCCTTGGAAATGAGGATAGGTGACCACCACAATGAGATGCGCTATGAAGTCACAGATATGCCCGGCACCAAGGTGGATGGGTACCTACCTATGTCTTGGTTGAAAGACCATAACCCTGACATAGATTGGAAGACCGGATCACTAACCTGGCGCTCAGATTTCTGCAAGGCTAACTGCCTGGCAGAGCAGGGGTGGTTAGTGTTCATGACCGATGAAGAGTTACTAGCCGAGGACCCTAGTAATGTGTACCTATTGGGAATTGTGCAATTCTCCGATGAGGAAGGTGCCGACATTACGGTTAGCCTACTCTCCGGGTATAAGGACTGTGGGGATATCTTCAGTCAAGAACGGATGGAGGCATTACCGGAGCACTCGAAGTATGACCATACAATCGAGTTGCAAACTCAAAGTCAACCTCTGTTAGGGCCGATCTATCCGTTATCGGGAAAGGAGCTTAAGGCACTGCGGGAATATCTCAATGACATGGTGCGAATGGGAAAGCTGCGGAGATCCAGTTCCTCAGCAGCAGCCCCTATCCTCTTCGTGCCAAAACCAGATGGTACACTAAGACTGGTAATAGATTACCCAGGGCTGAACAAAATCGCAGTGAAGAGCAAGTATCCTCTACCGTTGATGAACGAGCTGCGAGATAGGTTAGGAAAAGCCGTTGTGTTCACCAAGTTGNGAACGTGCTCCCAACGCTATAGGCTCTGAAAGGGAAGTGCAGAGACACTAAAAGCATGATTCCTACCACAGGGAAGGTAGATCCGAGGTAGTGGTCATGGGTAGTGCCCATTGGATCACTTGCGGACTATTGCGCCCTACAGAAGACACCGGAAGCCCGCGACCCGTAAAAGAGTAACAAGATAAACCGCTCACAGTAGCCTCCGCAGTCAAGTAGAGATTAATGCATATGGGATGGGTGTCATAGATAGTCTAATTCATGAGGTCTCTTGACTGTTAGCCACTGGCAAGACACTGATGCGCAGAGGTTTTCACCCCAGCAGGCAAAATCGAAATGCAGCGCAGAAACGATGACCGCATAAGGTGAACGCCGACTAGAGTGTGTCGGCACATGCATGCCCGAAGGGTGTGCCAGGAGACGTGTCGGACCACCCTTAGTGGATAAGGGTGTACTCAAATAGTTGGAGTAAACTCATGGCAGAGTTTCTGGCATAAGATAAAACTACCTGAAAGTCGATGCGAGAACTCTCCTACTCCAACAATCAAGCCTCTCGAGACCTTAATTGAGTGACGCGTCAGGCTTAACGATATTAAGTTTTACCGTTTACTTTACTGTTACATCTATGTGAACTTTTGGCGATAAGTTTGAAGTTGTTTGGTACAGTCGTAACCTTGGGATCCATCTTCCTAGGGGTGCCCCCATTACAAGCACTTCCCATACATGGGTGACAATACCATAGTCTCGAACACTCGCGACTACAGGTCTTCTTCTGGTTTGGATAGCTAAGCACCCCAGGCTCCTATCTGATGACTCACTTCTCGGGGTTGGTGCGCAGTGGTGCCACTTAGGCGAAGAGTAAAGTGATAAAGTTATAGTTAAGAAGATAGAAAGATGATAGCATGAAGATCTCATCCTCCTGGGTCCCTGTGGCCTCTTTTATACTCACTCCTTATGCCAACTCTAACACTGTGATTCATACATCTTAGTCAACATCATATTCATGTGTGCTAAGTGCGTCACATGTGTGTGAGCCACAACTCATTAACCGCATCATGTGTGAAAGTCATTCCATCATACAACGTCGCAATTGCGAGTTGTCCAAACACTTTAACCAATCATGACTCACAATTGCCAGTCATGCGAAACCACATGACCTCAATGTCAGTTATGGTACAAAAGCCTAACTAATCTGACTTGCTTGTTTCTCCAAACATTCTGTTTGGAGCCTTCCATAACGTAAGAAACCTGCCACCTCCCTTACCGTTTGTGACAGTATGCCTCCTCGCCCACTTTCATCGATTCCACTACTGCAGGATTGATCAGTTTTGGGAACACATGCTGACACTGGTTGTTCCACTTTCTTATTTCAAGGATTGCTTTGTCGATCCACTGAGCTACTGTGTGGCCAATATAAGGTTCGACAGACTCGTGTGAGAACTCGGTGAGGGGGACACCATGTGGTAGAGTAGGGACCATGTTGTGGATATGAATGGAATCTTAAAACAGTGGAAGCGCAACAGTGTGCGCGTCTGAAATCATAAGATCAACACATTTACCAGGCAACTGGATAGGGGCCGACTCTCAAATCAATTGGTAACCATCATGTTCAATACCAGGAACATGCACAAAAACTGGTGCCCGAAAGGTATGGGTGGTATTTTGGTCAAGGTCAAAGTCTAAATCTGAGTCGCGTTGTACCTGGGTTCGAGGTTTAGTGCTAGCCATTATACTTTCCACCCTGTGCTACTTGTCCCATAGAAGGTTACTAGTATTCATGCAAGGTCAGTGCCCAGGGTTGATAACAATTAATCAGGAGAGGAGTTAAGTGAGGAGGTTACTTAATAATATACTATAATGGGGGCATGCCTAGGAAGATAGATGCCAAGGTTGTGACCACACTGAACAACTTCAAACTTCTTGCCAGAAGTTCATACAAATGTAAGAGTAAAGTAAATGGTAAAACTTAATATTGTTAAGCTTGACGCTTCACTCCATTAAGGTCTCATGAGGATTGATTCAGGCAGTAGGAGAGTTCTCGCATAGACTTGCGACCAGTTTTATCTTATGCTAGAAACTCCGCTATCAGATTAATCCAAATGTTTGAGCATACCCTTCTCCACTAAGGGTGGTCCAACAGGTCTCCTAGTACACCCTTGAGGCATGCATGTGTCGACACACTCTAGTCAGCATTCACCTTATGTGGTTATCATTTCTGCGGTGCATTTCCATTTTGCCCACTGGGGTGAAAGGTTCTTCACATCAGTGCCTTGCCAGTGGCCAACCGGCAAGACACCTGATAAACTGGACCATCCATCATACTTTTCCCATATGTAGAGATCTCTACATGACCCCGGAAGCTACCATGAGTAATTTATCTATCCACCATTTATGATTCTTAAGCTTGCAGTGTCTTTTGCCATATACATTAGTCAGGGAATGACCCAATGGATGCTACCCATGACCACTACCTTGTATTCACCTTACCTGTGGCAGGAATCATACTCGCAGTGTCTCCGTACTTCCCTTATGGTGCCTATGGCATTGGGGATACATTTGGGCTTCGCAGGTGTAAAACCCTTGCAGTCGCTGTGGCACCACCCAGGACTACCTTCTCGACCTGCACGGTTAACTCCTGGCCACGCCGTCACCCTTTGTCCAGTTTAATATGAACAACTTAGGGGAGTTACTCCACCTCCTGTGCTATGCCTCCTTATATATCCTGTGAACAGATCAGGGTTGACCAGACGGCAGCGACACATATGGTGTGGCAAGCTGTTCACCAAAGATTCCTCTTTCCTAGACTGCACACATCTACACAACCATTTCCCTATGATGCCCAGGCCTCAAGGCAGCGCCGCAGGGGTATGATAGGAATAACGTCTCTAATTTACAGCTTCCTCGGAGCTGTGTAGCTCACCCAATAGCATCTCCTGGGACCCCATATTCTGCTATTATTCGTCGCTTTGTGTGACCAACATTCTGGTCCTTTTTCCCCAACTCACTGCAGGACTTCGTGTTGAAAGGTAGAGTAACTCACCACTTTAGACCAGGTAACCCTATCCCCATGGCAGGGTAACCTTATCCTGAGGGTAGGGTTACCATGTCCTGTGAACAGGGTCACTTTATCCTGTTACTGTCTATTCCATCGCTGGAGAACGACACTTTTACCCTTTCTCCAGTTACCCAGTTTAGCAGAGTAACTGCCTCTTCAGATGTCCCTAAGAAGACTGACATCACTCCTAGATGTAGCCAAATACCTGAGGACCTTGCCAGCCATTTCTCTTGATGTCAGAGCCTGGACTATCGGGTCTCTGTGGGTTAAGTACTTACTTGACTACTAGTTCCTACCAGTCTGCCCCATGGCTTTCTGTATGGATGTAGGTTCAGGCTGCTATAGCTGATCTATGCTGGGTTGTTACACAACCATTGATGCCCCTATGTTGGTCAAACTATGCCTCGGTCATGTACACAGGTATTATGCTCTCCTGGCCACAATCGCCCCAGACTATGGCATCCAGCTTATTGTACACTTTTGGAAGACAGTCAGTGATTGGCTACACGTATCCCAGAAGCTTTCGACTACATTCCACCCCCAGACTAACAGCCTGACCACAAGCGTGAATGCCATGATGGAACAATACCTGCGAGACTATGTCACTTGCCAGCCAGATGACAAGTTACTATAGCTACTGATGGCTGTGTTTGGAACGAACAACCATGCATCTGAAACCACTGGCATCGCTCCATTCTTTACCAACCATAGGCATGACCAGCCTATGGACTTTTTGGAAACCTCTATGCGGCTATTGTCAGAATGCAAGATCGAAGAATTCTCACAACGCATGAGGGATATATATGCTCAGCTTCATTCTAAGATGGCATGCGCCAAGACACTCAATCGGAGTAGACCAACTGGGGATACCTGCCAGCTCCCCACTTTCAGGTAAGTGACCTGGTATGGCTGAATGCTGAGAATAGCGGGACCTATTGACCCTCCCTGAAAGCAGACCATCAATGTTTTGACTCCTATTGGGTGACCCCGGAGATAGGGATCCATGCCTACCACCTCAACATCCCTACTGCTATGAGGATACATGATGTTTTTCATGTTTTGCTCCTTGAGCTTATAGACTGCAACCCTCTACCGCGACAGGTTGTACCACCCCCAACAGTAGTGGATGTCAATAGAGAGGAGGAATGATAAGCGAACAGGATAAAGTATACTAGGATGGTTCAGGGCCATCTGCAATATCTGGTATTAGGGGGAAGGTATAAGGAAACCAACTAGGAACTAGCAGAAATTGTAACCGGTATGGGTAGTAGGTTATGTTTCATGTTTGGTTTCAAAGTATCGCTTGATACTTGTATTGTTTCGTGTGCTATTGGTTGGTACACACAATGTTTTGAAATATCGCTCATACTAGAGATAAGTGATATGCTGTATTTAAAGGCCACTGATTTCCACGATGGAAACAGCAGACTTCGACTGACAATATTCTAAATATACTTGGATGAACGGCTACTGCATTCATCTCCTATTGTACCCCTGCGAAGCCTCCTTTAGTTAGCAGCGCTCGCTTCTTCTTGATCAAGAAGCCATCTGCTCCTATTGTATCGCTACGTGACTAGGGCCTGGCCTGAACAAGTTAGATTTTTTTAACCTCAGCAAGTGGTTAGAAACCTGCCTGCACAAGATCTGATCAACCTACAAAGTGTGCAACCAAAGCTAGCAGTGGGGAGCGGCAGAACCGAGGCAGGTTGGGCTCAGCCGATATGACACCATTGAGTCATTAGAAACCCCAAGTGGGAAGCAGGTCCTACGAGAAGGCCTTACCAAGAAAAGGCAACCCAAGAAACCTGAAGGGCCAAAGAGCTATTTCTCAATTGACAAAGCAGGGAGGCAGTTAGCTCGAGATTTGGCCAAGCAGACCTTTAGCGAATCAACCGACGGGTTAGCAAAGGCTCCCACTAGCCTTCCTGGGCTTTTTCCTCCCAGCCTCAGCAAAGGAAAGGGACCAGCACCACCGCCAAAGAGGGAAACAGCACCTGACCACACCCGGAAGAAAGAAGAAGAGGATGAGGAACAATCAGACCATTCGGTAGCCACAGAACGTCCAGACGAACCACCACATGACTCTTCAGACAGCTCATCAGAGGACAGCTCCAGTAGTGACGAGTCCGAGCACAATATGTCGGAAGGAGCATCCGCCGTGCCGCCCGGCCTGGCGGCCAGCTGAGAGGGGCCTAAGGTCAAGGTTCGCCTACCACCAAAGTTCTCAGGCGAAACGGGGGATCTAAAACCTGAAGCGTTTGACCGATGGGTAACAATAAGATCTCAGTACCTTGCACTACATGGTGTGGACAAAAGGAACTAAGGGAGTGGAGTGTATTTCGGAAGCTTCGGTACCGGAAAGGCAGAAGAGGCATACCACCAAGCGATGAACCACTATGAAGGTAAGGATAAAATTCGAGGAACGACTCTGATAAAATATCTACGAGACAGATTCCAGTCCTCACGAAACACAGAAGAATTGTGCAAGAAGTTCAAGGAAATTCAACAAGTGCGAAAGGGGAAAACAGAGAGAATAACATTAGTGGCAACGGACCTCCTAATCAGCCGCAGACGATTACTCAATGGAACAGTTTCCCAGTATACACTGCGACAGAGGCTGTATGAGGCAATGCATCCTAAACTGAGCCAAGAGGTAGAACCTATGGAAGAGGACGGAGACTGGTTTGATAGGATCGTGAAAAGAGCTGAACAGAAGGATGCCATCCTTTACGAAACAGGAGTCTACCGAACGAGCACACCCCAGCTGTAATGGGGGCAGCCCTAGGAAGATGGATCCCAAGGTTGTGACGACACCGAACAACTTCAAACTTGTCGCCAAAAGTTCAAACAGATGCAAGAGTAAAGTAAACGGTAAAACATGATATCGTTAAGCCTGATGCTTCACTCAAAAAAGGTCTCGAGAGGATTGATTGTCGGAGTAGGAGAGTTCTCGCATAGATGTTCTGGTAGTTTTATCTTATGCCAAAAACTCCCCCATCAGTTTACTCCAACCTTTCGAGCACACCCTTCTCCACTTAGGGCGGTCCAACACGTCTCCTGACACCCCCTTCATGCATGTATGTGTCGACAGACTCTAGTCGGCGTTCACCTTATACGGTTATCGTTTCTGCTGTGCATTTCTAATTTGCCCGCCGGAGTGAAAACTTCTGCGCATAGTTGTCTTGCCAGTGACTAACGGTCAAGGCACCTCATGAACTAGACTATCTATTACACCCTTCCCATGTGCATTGATCTCTACTTGACTCTGGAAGCTACCGTGAGCAGGTCATCTAGTTACTATTTACGGGTCTCGGGCTTCCGGTGTCTTCCGCAGGGCACGGTAGTCCAGAAGTGATCCAAAGAGTGCTACCCATGACGACTACCTCGGATCTACCTTAGCTGTGGTAGGAATCATGCTTTTAGTGTCTCTGCACTTCCCTTTCAGAGCCTATGGGGTTGGGGATATCATTGGGCATGGTAGATGTAAAGCTGTCCCAGTCGTCCCGGCACCACCCGGGACTACCTTCTGGACCCCCACGGGTAACACCCATTAACTCCGGCAGTTTTGGTCCGCTTTACTCTGAACAACTTGGAGGAGGTGCTCCACCTTCCACCCTATGCCCCCACTGTATGTCCTGCGAACAGCTTATGGTCAACCGGATGGCAGTGACGTATACGGTATTGCAATCAGGTCAGCAAAGATTCCGCGTTGCTAGACTGCACACGACTACACAACCGTTTGCCCATGACATCCGGGCCCTAAGGCGCGGCTGGAGGGGTATAATAGGAATGATGTCTCCAATTTACAGCTTCTTCGAAGCTGCGTAGCTCACCCAATAGCATCTTCCGGAAAACCAGATGCCAGTATTATACATGGCTTCGTGTGACAAACATTCCTGTTAATTTTCCCACACTCTGCGAGGCACTTTGTATTGAAAGGTAGGGTAACTCAGGACTTTGGGCCGGGTAACCCAAGCCTCGGGGCAGGGTAACCTAGTCCTGAGAGTAGGGTAACCTTGTCCGATAGACTGGAAGACTCTCCCCAGTTACCCAGTCTATTCTGTCGCCGGAGATAGACACTTCTGACCTTTCTCCAGTTACTCTGCGTAGCTGAGTAACAGCCCCTTCAGTGGTCTCCAAGTACACTGGCACCACTCCTGGGTGTATCCAGGTACCTAAGTACCTGACCAGCCAATTCTGTTCCTTCTCGGAGCCCGGGCCATCGGGTCACTGTAGGTCAAGTACTTACTTGCCTGCCAGTTCCTACCAGTTCGCCTTTGGGCTACCTGTATGCGTATAGGTTCTGTTAACCCTAGCTCATGTATGTTGGGTTGTTACATCAGTCCCCTCTTCTCTACGGTCCGTCCCAGGCCGTTAGCATCATCCCTTATTTCTATGACTTGATTCTCCCAAGACCCTATGGTCCCTGGGCTTGGACGCATATCTTTGGTGGAAATCCAAAATGGCCTGCAAGCCTGTCCCTTCCAGCATCTCATAGGGCTCCCATGAATTTTTCTCAGCCCCGTAGCCTTCCCAGGAAACCAGGGACTGGACGAAGCGCGACAGAAACTTCGCCTTCGCTCCTCCATATCATCCACTGTTCACAACAGCTTGGATAACGTAATGGGGCTTGTTGTCCACAAGTTCCGGGGTTGGGACTCCCTTGACCCTACCTCCTTCCGGATCCTCGCGATAGGGTTCGAGCAACGTGACATTGAAAACCGGGTGGATGCTCCATCTACTGGGCAGTTGGAGTTCGTAGGCTCGGTTGCCTCCCCGAAGTTTGACCGCGCAAGGGCCAAACATCCGGTAGTCCAGCTGCTCCATCGCACGCTTTGTGTGGATGTTCTCTCGCTTTAATATCACGCAGTCTGCTTTCTTTGTCCGCCCAGCGGTCATATCCTCCCAGGTAACATAGTCCGGTCATGGCAACCTTTTCTGGTCGTGCCATTTCTGTTGCATTTCCTATGCCCGTTGAATCGTTTCTCGAATCTCTGCACCGGTTTCTTGCCATTCCTTGTCCAAGAGCTCACTGCTAGGGTGTATTCCTTGTGTATCAGACATGACACCGGACCAGTTAGTCCTGGGGTTAAACCCGTGGTTGATCTCAAATGGTGACAACCGGGGGATTCCGATGTCGAGGTGTTGTACGCATACTCCGCAAGGGGTAACAACGAAACCTGATCATTTTGTTGGTTGAAACAGTAACTACGCAAGTCATGTTCCAGTGTCTGAATAACCTTCTCGGTTTACCCATCAATCTCCGGGTGGAATGCAGTCGAAACGTTTAGTTTCACTTGCAACAAGTGCATTAGACTCATCCAGAACTTGGATGTGAATCAGCTATCTCGATCGGAGATGATTGATTCTGGGAGTCCATGAAGGCGCCAAATCTCCTTCAGTAATATCAAGTCAAGCTCCTTGATAGGTACCTCAGTGGTCAGGGGTATGAAATGGGCCATTTTCAAGAATCTGTCCACTATGATTCAGATCTTGGTATACCCTTCGGACTCTGGCAGCGCTACAATGTAATCCATTGAAATTGCTGTCCACGGCCGCATAGGAACATCAATAGGTTCCAGCAGCCCGAACCTCTTGTGCCTGATGGATTTATTTCTTTGGCATGCATCACATGTCCGCACGTAGTCGGTGTTGTGCTCATCGATCTTAGGCCAATAGAAGTTAGCGCTCACCCTGCCAATGGTCATGTAAGTCCCGAAGTGTCCCGAAATTTGCGAGTCATGTTCCGCCTTCATGATTGTCTCGTTCAGATTCTGACCCCGGAGAACATACGACCTCTTCTTGTACAGGAGTGAGCCCTTTTCCATCGTGAAATGTTGGTCGACATCTTTGTTAGCGGCAACTGTTGCTTTCAGGATCCTTAAGTACTCCTGGTCTTCGGTTATCGCTATCTGGAGTTGATCCAAAAAGGAAGACTGGAGCCGAAATCCCTGGCACACCTGCAATACTTGTGGTTGCAAGATGTCCCGTTACTGGCTCCCCACCCAATGTCCGAGGTGAAATAACTACTGTGGCAGAAAATCACTCCCCCCTTCAGGGCGGTAGTCCCCATGCCGCGACAAAGCACCTGCCTTCTCATTCAACCGTCCTTCTCGGGAAACCACCTTGAAGTTAAACGTTTGGAGGAATTGAGCTTAGCGGTGCTGCCGTCGGTTAAGGACCTTGGTACTATTGAAGTACTCCAAATTCCTATGATCCGTATAGATCACTAACTGGTCTGTGGCTGTGCGTAGCAAATGATCCCGTTCCTTGAACGCCGCCATGATGGCCGTCATTTTCACGTCGTGGACATCACAATTAATCTCCGCTGGCTGAAACTTCCTACTATGGTAGGCCACTGGATGCGATCTCTCATCCTCACAGAACTGGGAGAGAACGGCTACTAATGCAAAGTCGCTAGCATCAGTTTCTAGCCATGTTGGCCGTTCAGCGTCAAAATGTGCTAGGATAGGTTTGGACGTAAACGCTTCCTTCAAATGATTGAAGGCCTACTTACATGCAGGTGTCCATTCCCATCGGACATCCTTCTTTGTCAAGTCCGTCAGTGGTTTCGTTATCTTTCTTAATCTTTCTATGAACTGATGATAGAAGTTGGCAAAGCCCATAAAGCTTTGAACATCCGCGACGCATGTCGGAGGTGCCCAATAGCTGCTTGTCTGCACCTTCTCCGATAACACAGAGATCCCCATATCGGAGATCTTGTATCCACGGAATTCAACCTCCCGTTGGTGGAAACTGGACTTCTTCATACTTACACATAGTCTAGCTTTCCGTAATTTCTCCATCACACGCCTCACCATTGCGACGTGCTCTTCCATAGTTTTGGCGTAGATCAGGATGTCATGCATGTGCGCGATGACTCCTTCGTCTATGAGATCCCAAAAGACCTTATTTATCATGTTTTGGAAAGTTGCCGGGGCATTACACAACCCAAACGGCATGACCGTGTACTCAAAGAGTCCATATCTGCACTGGAAGGCCGTCTTCCATTCCTCACCTTCTGCCATCCTCAGAAGGTAGTAGCCGTTCTTTAAGTACAACTTGGTGAACACAACGGCTTTTCCTAACCTATCTCGCAGCTCGTTCATCAATGGTAGAGGATACTTGCTCTTCACCGTAATTTTGTTCAGCCCTCGGTAATCTATTATCAGTCTTAGTGTACCATCCGGTTTTGGCACGAAGAGGATAGCGGCTGCTGCTGAGGAACTAGATTGCCGTAGCTTCCCCGTTCGCAGCATGTCATTGAGATATTCCCGGAGTGCCTTAAGCTCCTTTTCCGATAACTGATAGATAGTCCCAAATGGAGGTTGAGTCCCGAGTAGCAACTCGATCTCATGGTCATACTTTGAGTGCTCCGGCAATGCCTCAATCCGTTCTTGACTGAAGATGTCCCCGTTGTCTTTATACTTTGGGAGTAGCTTGACAGTAATGTCAGCACCTTCCTTATCGCAGAATTGTACAATTCTGAACAGGTACACATTACTATGGTGTTTAGATAGTAACTCTTCTTTAGACATGAACACTAACCGCCACTGCTCTACCAGGCATTTAGCCTTGCAGAAATCTGAGCGCCAGGTTAGTGATCCTGTTTTCCAATCTATGTCTGGATTATGGTCTTTCAACCAAGACATCGGTAGGTACGCATCCACTTTAGTGTCGGGCATATCCGCGACTTCAAAGGGCATCTCATTGTGGTGGTCACCTATCCTCATCTCTAATGACCTGGTGTAGTATAGACCTGACCCAGGAATGTGATTACTGCTGGCATTGCTTATTGGCACGTGTACCTTCCGTCATAGGCGAGGTGCCTGCGTCTGCTTAACCCATCGACTACTAACCACCGGCCCAGTAGCTCTACTATCGAGTAGCAGGAGCGCTTCTGCGCTTACCTGTCTAGCTCCTATCCTCCTGTGTAACTTGACCCGCAGTTGGATAGACTTTGTATGACGAGGCAAGTTGTCACGCTTCCGCCTCTTCGCTTGTCTTGGTGACTTAGTCATCTTGGCTTAGTAATTCCCTTTGGTCTCTTGCCTTTCGACACAAGAGCGGCCACAACGGGTATGTAAACGTCAAGGGATTGGGATTCATCTTTTATCAATAACTAGGGTGTTTGCTATCACCCCAGCATGATTTTGGGCATTAAACCCTCCACGGGTAAACTTGAAAATAGCATCATTTATTTGACAACGTGCCGCCTGAACCAATTCCGTTTGTACTAACCATAACAATTTTTTCCCGGGGTGGCTGGAAGTCTGCTGTCAGACCAGTTCCAAGGGAAGCAACCTTACTTCCCCAATGTCGAGCGTCTCCTCAAGCGAGTCCTCACCCAACGTCAACCGGAATAATGTCCTATGACTTGCGTATCCAGCTAAGAAAATCCTGAAAGAAATACGTATAACTAGAACACAGGAAATAACCCAAAACCCAACAAAGGAGAGATAGCCCAGGCCACCGCGCATGGCCCACAACATGTACCTGCCCACACCTTCTGGGTGTTGTCAGTATCAGGGTCGTTTATGCGGTAGAGGGGTACTCACCCATCTCCGACGCCACCTCTGTGACTCATGTCCATTTATCCCTCAGGGGTCTATGGCCATGGGTTAATAAGGTTACACCTTAAACAGAAAGGGTTCTTACCTATTCCGAGCCGTCACTATCAACCTGCATGATATGAGGTGATGCCTGGCGGACTTCAAGTATCTTTGACGAGGAAGCCAGAGGTGGCGCTTCAATGCGCTTTAGCCACTTGTCTGTCCCTGTGGGCCTGCTTACCGGGTCTGACGGTTTCAACCAGCGCGCCTGTTTGGATGAACTAACGACTGGGGACGTGGCGGTACACTTCCTCCAGAAGTGACCACTTTGCCCACACTTGGTGCACCGGTAGTACTTTCTCCGACGTTCGGTTAAAGTCGACGGGATTTCCTTATGCACTATTGCATACTCAGAAGTCGCCGGCTTTGCCTGTTTCCCCGCATTGAAATTAGTAGGTTTGGCAGTCCTCTGATTCTGTCTGCCCAAACCTTTTTCCTTTTTCTTAAACCTGCCGGAAGTCGATAACCTATCATCCTTCCTTTCTGTTGGCTGAGACCGTCGGACCGGATGGATAACCCGGTTACTGAACCGGGTGTTGTCCTCCTGCATGTGTCCAACTTTCCGCAGTAGATCAAGGTAGTCATTCAAGTCGGCTGGATGGGGCCCCTGGAGTGCCCACGCATTCCGAACTTCTTGGGTAATACCTGACCGTACCTTGTCCCGTATCTGTACTGGATCTGTATAGCTAAGCTTGTACATGTAGGCAATTACCTGGTCCAGGTACCCATCAATGTGATGTGGCTTCATCACCAGGTCTCGCCACTCGAGAAGGGATCGGTCTCGTTCCGCTTGGTCACCGCCGAAACTTCCTTCCAGTCATTCCCGGAATCCTTTCCACGTTCTCCAAGGGTTACTCTTATTAACAGAAACGCCAGTACACTTGGCTGCCTCTTTGTTGATATGTGAGTGCAGGCCAAGATACCACGTTCAGGCGGTGTCTTCTAAGAGGGGGATCACCAGATTTACCTTGCCCATATCGGTCACCCTGCACCCAGTAAACCATCCGAACTTGAACTCCACCAATGTCAGGAACCTTGCAAGTTTGGTAACCTTTCCCTTGAATGCCGGAATACCACTCAACCTCTGCGGCTTCTTTTGCTGCTGTCTAGAGGATGGCCATGAGGTCGATCTGCTCCGGAATTCTCTTGATAGCTTTTTAGTATGGCGGTCCCCCCGTCGCTTCTTCTGATCGCTCCAATCATCCTTGTGAGCGCCGAGAAAGGGGGTTAAATCAGGGAGAGAATCGGCATCATCATCATCCGAACTGTCATGGTCGGAGTCCCTAGGATCTCCACCTGCTCCCGTAGTACCACCACCGGGTGGTCCATCTCCGCCTCCACTACCCCCTGCATTTCCACCTGGAGTCTCCTGGGGTCTACCATACCCATCAAACCTTTTCCCCCTGGCCATCCTGATTCCCACCCTCGGGGGGGTCAGCCCCTGACGGTACTGATATCGGTGGTGGAACAAGTCGTCGCCCACCCTCAGGGGTTGGGTTCAGAGCCACCTGAGTTGCCCCCAGAAATGACTGGAGCTCTGGACAACTCAAGGGTTGCATTGGGGGACCCGCGTGCCTCTATGACACACAGTACCCACATGTTGGTCGTCCGTCTCCCTGCTTCTGTCGCCTTCAGTGCCTTACCATGGTCCGTGGTCCCTTCCTGCACCCGTACGTGTGGCAATAAATCCACCCCATGCGGGTTTCTTCCGATTTGCAGCCCGACAGACAGTACTCGCCTTGGCTGTCCAACTCGCCACTAGTGATTTTGGGGAGGACGGAGGGAAGAGTTGGTTTTAAGGGGGCAGAGGGAATCACGGGTGCCCAAGGGACGGAGCGAGCAGGTGTCCCAGGTCCAGGGATTGGAGTGCCCTGTGATGGAGCCAGGGGTACTCACTCTTCCTGGCACCTTACCTGTTCGAAAAATCCAGGTGATGCCAGAAGCAGTGGTCGGAACCCTGGGGTAGCCGATACTGCTGGCGGAAACGCAGTGGCAGGAAAGGCAGCAGGAGCAGGCAACGAAATGGGTAAAGGTGTAGGTCTTCGGGCAGCGATGTGAGGTGCGGGGGGTGCAACCACCGGTGTTGCAGGAGGGTTAACAGGAGCCGGGGTCAGCCGAGGAGTACGGTCCGGTGTATCTGGTGCCGTGATACCCTTTGGCTTCGACGTCCTTTTCTTAACCCGACGCCCATTGGTTGGTCCAATCGCCAGACTTCCGGAATGACTGCGGGTGATCGATGAGGGGAAAGACAGAGAGCCTGTTGATGCTATTGTGAAGGACGAGGTATAGCTGTAGCCTTCACCCTTGAGGCTTTCCAACATCCCTATACCCACGGGGTTTATGTATGCCCTCCACTGTTCATCCCGGGCTCTTATAGCCAGTTCCATCCCGAAGTTCTTGGGCTTCGTGTGGATGAGTGGGAGTGGCAGTGCCGCCTCTGTGATCAGTACGTTATTCTCAGACTCAATACTATAACCACCTGCGAAGGCCCTTTTCAGCAGTGCCATATGATCCTTCAATGCCTTGTGGTCTCTTAACATTCGCAGGTATGCCTCCTGCTGTACTTTCATCCCTTCCACCGCTGCCGTAGTAATCTGTTTACGGAACACCTGCTGCTGTTGGGCATTCCAGTTCCTTAGTTCCCGCTTCGCGTCCTCAATTGACTTGAATACCTCCCGGACGATGTAAGGTTCGACGAACTCTCAGGAGAACTCGCTAAATGGTACCCATTGCGGTGGGGGAGGGAGCAGCTGGTGGACAAGGGCGGAGTCGTGAAAGGACGAAAGCGCCCCAGCGCGAGAGTCTGTAATCATAAGATCAACACATTCACCAGGTAACAGAATAGGGACGGCCTCCAGAAACAATTGGTGACCATCGCATTCAATACCGCGGACATCCGCAAAAACTGATGCACGAAATGTGTTGGCGGAGTTCTCGTCGAGGTCAAGGTCTGAATCCCAGTTGGATTCCATTCTGGTTCGAAGTTCGGTACTAGCCATTGCGCTATCCACCTGGGGCTACTTGTTCTAGACAATATTACCAGTATTCACGCAAGGTCAGTGCCGAAGATCGGGAAACAATTAAGCAGGTGGGGAGTTAAGTGAGGAGCTCGCTTAACAACATACTGTAATGGGGGCACCCCTAGGAAGATGTGTCCCAAGGTTGCGACTGCACCGAACAACTTCAAACTTATCGCCAAAAGTTCACACAAATGTAAGAGTAAAGTAAACGGCAAAACTCAATATCGTTAAGCCTGATGCTTTTCTCGATTAAGGTCTCACGAGGATTCATTGTCGGAGTAGGAGAGTTCTCGCATAGATGTTCTGGTGGTTTTATCTTATGCCAAAAGCCTCCCCCATCAGTTTATTCCAGCGTTTCGAGCATACCCTTCTGCGCTAAGGGAAGGCCGACACGTCTCCTGACACCCCCTTCGGCCATGTAGGTGTTGACAGACTCTGGTCGGCGTTCACCTTATGCGGTTATCGTTTCTGCCGTGCATTTCCAATTTGCCTGCCGGAGTGAAAACCTCTGCGCATCGGTGTCTTGCCAGTGGCTAACGGCCAAGGTACCTCATGAACTAGGCTATCTATAACACCCTTCCCGGATCCATTGATATCTACTTGACTCCGGAAGCTACCCTGAGCAGTTCATCTAGTTACTATGTACGGGTCTCGGGCTTCCGGTGTCTTCCGCAGGGCACGGTAGTCCGGAAGTGATACAAAGGGCACTACCCATGACCACTACCTCGGATCTACCTTACCTGTGGTAGGAATCATGCTTTTAGTATCTCTGCACTTCCCTTTCAGAGCCTATAGGGTTGCGGATATCATTGGGCATGGGAGGGTGTAAAGCTGTCCCAGTCGTCCAGGCACCACCCGGGACTACCTTTCGGACCCCCACGGTCAACACCCGTTAACGCCGCCAGCTTTGGTCTGTTTTACTCCGAACAACTTGGAGGGGGTACTCCACCTTCCACCCTATGCCCACTTGTATCCTCCAGGAACCGCTTACGGTCGACCGGATGGCAGCGACGTATACGGTGTTGCAAGCAGGTCTTCAAAGATTTCTCTTTGCTAGCCTGCACACGACTACACAACAGTTTGCCCATGACGTCTGGGCCCCAAGGCGGGGCCAGAGGGGTATGATAGGAATAATGTCTCCAATTTACAGCTTCTCCGGAGCTGCGTAGGTCACCCAATAGTATCTCTCAGAACCCCAGATTCCAGTATTATGCATGGCTTCGCATGACAAACATTCCGGTTAATTTTCCTGAACTGCGCGAGGGCCTTCGTAATCAAAGGTAGGGTAACTCAGGACTTTGGGCGGGGTAACCCAAGCCTCATGGCAGGGAAACCTAATCTTGAGGGTAGGGTAACCTTGTCCGATGGACAGGAGGACTCTCCCCAGTTACCCTGTCTATTCTGTCGCTGGAGATAGACACTTCTGACCTTTCTCCAGTTCCCGTGGCTAGCTGAGTAACTGCGCCTTCAGAGGTCCCTAAGTACACTGGCACCACTCCTGGGTGTATCCAGGTACCTAAGTACCTGACCAGCCAATTCTATTCCTTCTGGGAGCCCGGGCCATCGGGTCTCCGTAGGTCAAGTACTTACTTGCCTGCCGGTTCCTACCAGTTCGCCTCCTGGGTACCTGTATAGGTATAGGTTCCATTAAGCATAGCTCATGTATGCTGGGTCGTTAGACTAGCAACGAAGCAGCAAATGATCTTCATCGTATAATAACACGCGAAAAGAACAAACTAACCAAGAAAGGTTCAGGGATAAAAAGGATCAGAAGGAGAAACGAGGCGAGAAAGGCACATGCTTCAAACGCAGCAAGAAGGGGCACTATGGGAAAGACTGTTATGGCAAGAAAGGAAACGGAAAGGCCACTAAACGGGATTCGGGCAGAAACCACATGGAGCCAACTGAGTACAATGAAGTGGAAATTAACTCAGTCAAAATGGAAAGCCTCAGGACGCAACTAGCGCTGGCAGTAAGGCCCCGTAACGCTCTGGAATGAACGATCCTCATAGAGGGCCATCCAGCCAAGGTCCTTTTCGATACAGGAACAATCGGTTGTCACCTTATCAGCACTACCTTTGTCTCCATCCATGGCATACCCATGGACCCCCTATCCCAACCAACAACGGTCAACATGGCGAACCAAGGTTCCCGCTCCTCAAGCCACAAGAAATGTGGACTGACTGCAGGAATCGGAAAAAGGGAACGGACAAATCACCAGACGTTGGTAGGAAACTCGGCACAATACGACGCCCTCATTGGAATGTCATTTTTAACGTGTTCGGGCCAGGCCCTAGTCATGTAGCGGTACGCTAGGAGCAGACGGCTTCTTGATCAGCAAGAAGCGAGCACTGCTAACTAAAGGAGGCTTTGAAGGCGTGAAATAGGAGATCAAAGAAGTAACCGTTCAACCAAGTATATTTAGAATTTTGTCAGTCGAAGTCTGCTGTTTCCATCGTGGAAATCAGCGGCCTTTAAATACAGCATATCGCTTATCTCCAGTATGAGCGATATTCCCAAAGATTGTGTGTATCAACCAATAGCACATGAAACAATACAAGTAACAACCGATACCGTGAAACTAAATATAAAATATAAAACATAACCTAGTACCCCTTCTGGGTCCACTTCCAAAATAAAATAACAATTTCACCCAATAAAACATAATTTGAATGAAATCCTAATAGCCGGTAGCTCCGCTATTCTCCAAGGATCCTCCATAGGACCCATGCTCATCGTTATCGCTATCCTGTAGCAATCTCAAATCGTCCTGCGACACCCATTGCACACTCTCCAACCATTTCTCCAAACACTCCTCAGAAGGCGCTCCGGCACGAAACAACCCGATTCCCAGTAGTCCGGTAGGTCAATGAGGCTTCATGCTATTCGGTCCTGCCATGCCTCCGTTTCGACATCCATTCGTCCGCAATCCTCGCATGTGATTGATATAGAAAATGTTCCAGTATGCATCTAGTGGGATGATTTCTCGGTACAGTAGGTATCCCAAAATGAGGTCTCGTCCCTTTATGCTGACTTGTTCGTAGGGCAACATTTTCTGTTTCTTCTGTGTAAAGGCAATGTGTAAAGGGAAGATCTTTTTTGGTATAGGTATCGTTGTTATTGTTCCTTCCTAAGTCTGTGGATAGGTCGCTGGTATTCATGTCTTGGTGTTGGTCGCGTTTAGATGTTTAGGGGAGGGTGTAGTATTTTAATTTCCGTGTGTTCCGTTTCCACACACATATCACATTTCTCTGTACTCAGGTAGCAACCACCACCGAAGCAGAAAATATCACTTAGAGTTTCTCGCCACCTTTGTTGAGTTGATTCTATTGTTATTTCGAGGCATTTGTCGCAAATGTGTATGAATGATCAGTGCCTAAGATATCTTCTAGGGATAATAACAGGGTTTACCAACAGTTCCATTAGCTGATGGCGCAGTCTCTACGGCACTTGCTCATAGTTTGACATGGTAAGGCTGTTGGATGGTGTATGTCTTTTTCCTTGTTATTCCCAGTACGCGGCTTCGGCTAGCTGTTCCATGTATGCCGCTTGGTCTTGAGTGACCTTTTCTCATCTTCACTGCTTTCGAAATCGCTTTCAAAGTGGGCTGACCAAAAACTGTCCTGCATCCCCTGGTCAGTATCCGGGCAAAGGTGTAGGATTTCCAGCAGAGTTGGGCTCCACGCCACCATCATATGGTTTATCGTAGCGGGTAGCTTGTCCTCTAGTCTGTTGTCCTCCCACCATTCATTTACTTTTTCTATCCCATTTTCCAACCCTTTAAGGGGTTTCCTGCTGCTTTCGCTTTCTGGATATCCTGTCCATTTTACTAGAAATCAGTTGCGGTCATAGCGCCTTCTATGGTCTCGTATAATCTCCACTTCCCATTCTGGTTTTTCGCTGGCCAGGATGGGGGGTGGTTTGGCATGACTCCTTCCAGGGAACATGGTGTCATCGTTAGGGAGGTATCTTTTCACGATGGATGCGTGGAATGTTGCTTCTCGGTTCCTATACATTCTGCCATCCATTTCTACCACGTAGTTTTCCATATGGTCATCATATCCTTTTATCTTAAATGGACCTCGCTATCGTGGGTGTCGTTTCTTACTTCGCCCTGATTCAGTTGCGAATGGGTTCCCGTAAACCAGTAACTGGTTACCTATCCTGATTGGGTTGTGGTGTCTGCGTTGTTTTACTGCTGTTCTCATACTCCTGAATCTTGCCAGCTTGATAGCATTGAATGCGGTGTTTCGGATTACTTGGTGTCTGTTTAATGGTTCGTCGGCTGCTAGTACTGCGGAATTCTGGAAATTCGCAAGGGGAAGTAGCGGATAGTTTGTTCCATATACTGCTTTGGGTGGTGACATGCCAAGGGTTTCAGACCACCCTGCATTTAGGTATGCAGTCATTTGGGGTATGGCGTCAAACCAATCGTTCTGCCGCGCGTTTACTATATTTCGAAGTGCTGTCTTTACTTCCCGAATTTTTCTTTTCGACCTGTCCGTTCGTCTCATGGTGGCCTGGTGCCGCCTTGATGTTTGCGATTCCTAGCGATCGGCATTGGTGTCTCCACACATGTGACTCGATACATGGGTCTGCATCGCTTATTATTGTTGTTGGGTAGCCATGGGGCGTAAATATTTCCTTGTGTAACAGTTCCCGGCCTGTTATTGCCGTTGCTTCCTTGCTTGTCGGCATGAGCCATGTAAATCCTGAGAACCTGTCTATTGCTAGTAGGATCATGTCGTACCCCTATGAGTTGTGCAACGTTCCAGCAAAGTCAATGGCTATTGATTCGAAGATTTCCACTGGAAGGACGATCGTTTGGGCCTTTCCCTCTGGTAACTTGGTGGGGTCCATGTTCGTTTGGCAGGTGTGGCATGGGGCCACATATGCTCTGAAATCCTTGCTCATTTCGGGCCAGAACAGGTACTCAGTAGCGTATCGTAGGTATCGTTCCACGGCATAATGGCCTTTATTGTGGATCTCAGCTATAGCGTACTCCCTCAGTGTAGTATTCCCAAATGCGTGACCTTTTGGAATATACAAACATTCCTGCCTATATCGCGTTTTGGCATACAACATTCCATTTGCGACTGTGTAGGAGGACAAGCCTCCTGTGAAGTCCCTTGTCTCGTTAACCTTTTTTCATATTGGCTCCTTCCGGTATGCTGCAACCATGTGCGCACGGAATGTTCCAACGATCTCATTTACTGTTGGTCTGATGTCCCGCCCGTCTTCGATCTCGCTTCCTCTGGTCGATTCAGTTTGGTCCGCTTCGTCACTTTTTTCCCAGACATCGTACAGTCCGCGCCCATATTCGTTCTTTGTTCGGGGCATCACTGAGACTATTGTCTTATTGCTCATTAGTTCAGCACGCTTAACCAGTGGCGGTTTGTCGCACATCTGAAATGCTGGGGCTTCAGGGTTTACTATTGCAGGGAATGCGTATGATCTGGGCTTCGGTTGAATGCGGGTCGACGGCCCTTCTCACGCACTTTTTGGTCTTTCGCCAATTGTTTGCTGCCACTCCCAATCATAGATCATGGGAGACTTCGGAGGGCACGGGTCAATTTCTGTGCTTGGGGGCTTGGTCCTTCACTCGGAGGCTGGGGAGTTGATTTGTTTTTTCGTCTGAGGTGGTTATTCGCGAACTTAATCTCGGTTTGGTGATACAGGCAATGGACCACATAACCGTGCAAATAGTGCAACTTGCTATATTGGAGCTCCGCGGGTAGTGTGCTTCGGAGGGTACACTTGTCACGGCAATAATTTCCCGCAGTGATTGAGTGGGGGCTTGCAGGAGGGACAGGTGCCTCGTTGGAGTACTCCATGTACGAGTAAGGAGGGGAGGAAGAGGTGTTATCTTGCTCGGATTCCATTTCATTTAAATCTTGCTGATAGACTGTGTTACCCGATATATCATCCGATTCCCACGTAAAGTCGTGGACATAGTATTGGTGCAAGTCTGAATCTCCCTCGTAGATCTGGGAAAGGGCATCAGCTAAATAGTTCATGCTTCCTGGTGCATAGACTATCTTTGCATCGTACTTTCCTAAGCCACGGAGCCATCTGACTTGCTTCCTACCTGGGTTTTTTGCAGTTCGTAGGTGTGTCAAGGGCTGGTGGTCAGTTACTATTGTGAAGGGGTTTCCCATTAGTACATTGTGGAACCTGTTAAGCGCTTCCACTATCGCTAAGGCCTCTTTGTCAGTGGTTCAACAATTCGTCTGTGCATTGGTAAATTTTCTGCTATTTAATGCAGCTGGCTGTGCCGTCCCACAAGTGGGTCCTTGTCCCACCCATGCTCAAATTCCCAAGTCAGAGGCATCCGTAACTAGCCAAATTGGTTCCTTGCGTCGTATGTCTATTGGTCGCCTGACTTCGTGATCGATAATCTGCTTCTGGACCATCTCGAATGGGGTCTGATGGGTGGTGGTCCAAACAAATTCAGTGTTACCAGTTAAGTCTGTTAATAGCGCCGTCACAGTGGCATGGTGCGGGAGAAACCGGGCCACACAATTTACTATTGCTAGGAAACCTTGTAAGTCCTTCTTGTTTTTTGGTGTCTCCCATCCCACGATGGATGATATTTTCGGAGGAGATGCATGGATTCCTTCGTTGTCCATTATGTGTCCCAATACTTCCAGTTTATCTCAGAAAGGTGTTGACTTCTTCTTGCTCGCATAGAGTTTTGCCTTTCTGAGTCGGTTACATACTTGGCGTATATGTTCATCATGCTCTTCTGCTGTGTCCGAGAATATGAGTATGTCATCAATATATACCCATACGAAATGATGTTGGAATTCGGACAGGAGGTCTTCTATGATTTGTACAAATGTCGCTGGTGCATCCATGTCTCCTTGTAGCATTACTTTGCTAACAAACCCTCCAAATGGAGTTTTGAATGAGTGGAACCTAGCGCTGTCCTTGTCCACTCATGTTTCGAAGTATGTGTCGCTTAAGCCAATTTTACTCCAGAATTTTGCCCGTCCAATAGGGTTTAGGATCTGTTGCTGGTTGGGGATCCGGGGACCATCCATTATTGGGTGGTCATTTCTGACCTTCAAGTCTACCAGGGGCGGATCCTCCCCTCTGATTTTGGTTGTACGAACATAGGTGCCGCTCCGTGAACCTCCGGTCATACAATCACTCCGGCCCTTGATTTCTCGTTAATCCAGTTCATGAGTTTCTCTTTGTACTCTTCCGGATTTGAGTGTGCAGGTTGGTTTTTTAAGGGGGCTAGATCCTGCAGCCGAATGTGGTGCTTAATCTTGTGCATAGGTGGAAGCGTTTCAGGAACCTTGTCTGGGAATACATTCTTGTATTCTTCCAACAGTGTTGCTGATCTGGTGTCTGAAATAGCGGCTCAGAATTCTCCACTTGTTGGTTTGCACAGCACCCGTAGTTTGTTATCGGGAAATTCCACTGTTGTATTCCCACACCTGCTAAGGGCTTTCTGTCTTTCTAGGAATGGTGTAACCGGTAGGGGTAATGAGTTATGGTTCATGTTTTATGTTTGGTTTCGCAGTATCAGTTGATACTTGTATTGTTTCATGTGCTATCGGTTGATACACACAATGTTTTGGAATATCACTCATACTGGAGATAAGCGACATGCGGTATTTAAAGATCGCTGATTTCCCGGAAGGGAACAGCAGACTTCAACTGACAATATTCTAAATATACTTGCTTGAACGGTTACTTCTTTGATCTCCTATTACACCCCTTCGAAGCCTCCTTTAGTTAGCAGCCCTCGCTACTTATTGATCAAGAAACCATATGCTCATATCGTACCGCTAGGTGGCTAGGGCCTGGCCCGAACACGTTACATCTTTTTAACCCTAGCAAGTGGTCAGAAATCTACCTGCACAAGGTCTGATCAACATACGAAGTGTGCAACCAAAGCTAGCCGTGCGTAGCGGCAAAACCAAGACAGGTTGGGCTCCACGAATATGACACCATAGAATCATTAGAAACCCAAAGTGGGAAGCGGGTCCCACGTGAAGGCCTTACTAAGAAAAGGTGACCCAAGAGACCGAAAAGACCAAAGAGCGATTTCTTAATTGACGAAGCAGAGAGACAGTTAGCGCGAGGTTTAGCAAAGCAGACCTTTAGCGAATCAACCGACGAGTTAGCAAAGGTAGCAACTAGCCTTCGTGGGCTTTTTCCTCCTAGCCGCAGCAAAGGAAAGGAACCGGCACCACTGCCAAAGAGGGAAACGTCACCTGACCACACCCAAAAGAAAGAAGAAGACGACGAGGAACAAGCAGACCATTGGGTAGCAGCGGAACCTCCAGACGAATCACAAGAGGACTCTTCAGACAACTCATCAGAGGACAGCTCCAGTGGTGACGGATCCAAGCATAATATGTCTGAAGTAGAATCCGCTGTGCTGCCCGGCCGAGAGGGGCCTAGGGTCTAGCTTTCCCTACCACCAACGTTCCCTGACGAGAAGGAGGATCTCAAAGCTCAAGCGTTTGACCGATGGGTAACGACAACATCTCAGTACCTCGGCCTAGATGGTGTGTGTAATGTGTTCGGGCTAGGCCCTAGTCACGTAGCGGTACGATAGGAGCAGATGGCTTCATGATCAACACGAAGTGAGCGCTGCGTGCTAAAGGAGGCTTCGAACGGGGTGTAATAGGAGATCAAAGAAGTAACCATTCAACCAAGGATATTTAAGAATACTATCTGTCGAAGTCTGCTGTTTCCATCGCGGGGAATCAGCGGTCTTTAAATACAGCATATCACTTATTTCCAGTATGAGCGATATTGCAAAACAATGTGTGTATCAACTGATAGCACACGAAACAATACAAGTATCAAACGATACTGTGAAACCAAACATAACACAATGTATGTATCAACCGATAGCACACGAAACAATACAAGTATCAGACGATACTGTGAAACCAAGCATAACACAATGTGTGTATCAACCGATAGCACATGAAACAATACAAGTATCAAACGATACTGTGAAACGAAACATAAAACCCTAGTAACCCGTACCGGTTACAGTGTGGACAAAACGAAGGAAGGGTGTAGAGCGTACTTCGGAAGCTTCTGTGCAGGAAAGTCAGAAGAAGCATACCACCAAGTGATGAACGACTATGGTAGTAGGGACAAAATTTGCGGAACGACTCTGATAAAATATCTATTACACAGATTCCAGTCCTCACGAAATATGGAAGGGTTATACAAGAAGTTCAAGGAGATTCAACAAGTGCGAAACGGGAAAACAAACAGAATAACACTAGTGGCAACGGACCTCCTAATGTACCACGGACAATTGCCCAATGGAACAGTTTCCCAGTATACACTGTGACAGAAGCTGTATGAGGCAATGTATCCCAAACTATGCCAAGAGGTAGAACCTATAGAAGAAGATGGAGACTCATTTGACAGGATCGCCAAAAGAGCTGAACGGAAGGATGCCATCCTTTACGAAACAGGAGTTTACCGAACAAACACACCCCAGCAGCGAAGCAGTAAAGGATCTTCATCCTGTCATAACACCTGAAAAGAACAACCTAACAGAAAAATGTCGAGGGATAAGAAGGATAAGAAAGGGAAACGACGCGAGGAGGGCACATGCTTCGAATGTGCGAAAAAGAGCACTATGCGAAAGGCTGTTATGCGAAGAAAGGAAAAGGAAAGGCAGCAAAATGGGATACGAGAACAAACCTCATGGAAGCAACTGAGTACAAGGAAGTGGAAATTAACTCAGTAGAAATGGAAAGCCTCAGGAGGGAACCAGGACTGGCGGTAAGGCCCCGTGACGGTCTGGAGGGAACGATCCTCATAGATGGCCACCCAGTCAAGGTACTTTTTGATACAGGAACAATCGGTTGTGACATTATCAGGACTACCTCCATCTCCACCCATGGCATACCCATGGACCCCCTACCCCAACGAACAACAGTCAACATGGCGATGAAAGGTTTCCGCTCCTCAAGCCACAAGAAATGTGGACTGACCATAGGAATCGGAAAAAGAAAATGGACAAATCAGGAGATATTGGTAGGAAACTTGGCCAAATACGATGCCCTGATTGGAATGCCATTCCTAAAAAGACACAATGCACTTATCAGGTGAGGGGATACAGCAGTGGAATTTCTCGATGACAAACTAGGGGTACTATGCAAACCAACAAGTGGGGAATGCCCAGCCGCTGTTTCAGATGCCATGTCAGCAACGCTGGTGGAAGAATACCAGGGTGTATTCCCGGAGAAGGTTCCTGAAACGCTTCCACCTGTGCGCAAGATTAACTACCACATTCGGCTAAAGAATCCTGCGGACTTAAGAAACTAACCTATAGACTCAATTCCGGAAGAGTGCAAAAAGAAACTCATGAACTGTATGAATAATAAATTAAGCGCCAGAGTGATTGTACGACAGGAAGTTCCCGGAGCGGCACCTATGTTCATGGAACTGAAATCAGGCGGGAGGATCCGCCCCCTGGTAGACTTGAAGGTCCAAAATAACAACACAATAATGGATAGTCCATCGATCCCCAACCAGCAACAGATCCTAAACCGTATTGGACTGGCAAAATTCTGGAGTAAAATTGACTTAAGTGACACATACTGTGAAACACGAGTGGACAAAGACAGCGTTAGGTTCAACTCATTCAAAACCCCGTTTGGAGGATGTGTTAGCAAAGTAATGCTACAAGGAGACATGAATGCACCAGCGATATTTATGCGAATCATGGAACACCGCCTGTCCGAATTCCTACATGATTTCGTATGGGTATATATTGATGACATACTCATATTCTCGGACACAGCAGAAGAGCATGATGAACATATACGCCAAGTATGTAACCGACTCAGAAAGGCAAAACTCTATGCGAGCAAGAAGAAGTCAACACTTTTTGCAGATAGACTGGAAGTATTGGGACGCATAGTGGACAGCGAAGGAATCCATGCATCTCCCCTGAAGATATCATCCATCGCGGGATGGAAGACACTAAAAAACAAGAAGGAATTACAATGTTTCCTAGCAATAGTAAATTGGGTGGCCCAGTTTCTCCCGCATCATGCCACTCTAACGGCGCCATTAACCTACTTAATTGGTAAGGCTGAATTCTTTGGACAACCACCCATCAGACCGCATTCGAGATAGTCCAGAAGTGGATTATCAATCACAAAGTCATGCGACCAATAGATATACGAAGCAAGGAACTAATTTGGCTAGTTACAGACCCCTCTGACTTGGCAATTGGAGTATGGGTGGGACAAGGACCCACTGATGGCATGGCACGGCCAGCTGCATTACACACCAGGAAATTCACCAATGCACAAATGAATTATGGAACCAGCGACAAAGAGGCCTTAGTAATAGTGGAGGCACTTAACAGGTTTCAAAATGTACTAATGGGAAACCCCTTCACAATAGTAACTGACCACCAGCCCCTGACACACCTACGAACTGCAAAAAACCCAGGTAGGAAGCAAGTCAGATGGCTCTGTGCCTTAGGAAAGTACGATGCAAAGATAGTCTCCACACGAGGAAGCACCAACTATTTAGCTAATACATTTTCCCGGATCTACGAGGAAGATTCATACTTGAACACATACTATGTCCACGACTATACGAGGGAATCGGATAACATAACAGATAACACAGTCTACGAGCAAGAATGCAACAAAATGGAGTCCGAGCAAGATATCCCCCCTTCCTCCCCTCCTTACGCGTATACGCAGTACCCCAATAAGGCACCTGTGCCCCCTACAAGCCCTTACTCAATCACTGTGGGAAATGATTGGGGTGACAAGTGCATCCTGCGAAATACACCACCCGAGGAACTGTAACATAGCAAGCTGCATTATTCGCACTGTTATGTGGACCATTGCCAGTATCACCAAACGGAGATTCAGTTCATGAATACCCACCCCAGACGAAGAAACAAATCAACTCCCTGACCTCAGAGCGAAGCACCGAGCCCCCCAAGCACAGAAATTGACTCCAGCCCTCCAGAGTCTCCCATGATCTATGATTGGTAATGGCAGCAAACAGTTGGACGGAGACCAAATAGTGTGGGTGGAGGACTGTCCACCCTCATTCAACCGATGCCAAGATCCTATGCAATCCCTGCAATGCTAAACCCCGCAGCTCCAGCATTTCAGATGTCTGACAGCCCACCACCGGTTAAGCGTGCTGAACCAAGCACCCGTGAGACAATAGGCTCAGTGATGCCCCCAACAATGGATGAATATCGGCGCGGACTGCTTGATGTCTTGGAAGAAAATGAAGAAGAGGACCAACCCGAAGTCACTAGAGGAAGTGAGATTGAGGACGAGCGGGATATCAGACAAACAGTAAATGAGATGATTGGAACATTCCATGCGCACAAGGTTGCAGCATACCAGAAGGAGCCAATATGGAAAAAGGTTAACAAGACAATGGACTTCACAGGAGACTTGTCCTCCTGCACGGTCGCAAATGGAATGTTGTATGCCAAAACGCGATATGGAGAGAATGTTTGTACATTCCAAAGGGTCACGCGTTTGGGGATACTACAGGGCGAGAGTACGCTATAGCCGAGGAACACAATAAAGGCCAACATCGCGTGGAACGGAACCTACAACACGCTACCGGGTACCTGTTCTGGCTTGAAATGCGTAAGGATTTCAGAGCATAGGTGGCCCAATGCTATAACCGGTACGGGTACTAGGTTGTTTTATGCTTGGTTTCACAGTATCGTTTGATACTTGTAGTGTTTCGTGTGCTATTGTTTGATACACATATTGTTTCATGTTTGGTTTCACAGTATCGTTTGATACTTGTATTGTTTCGCGTGCTATCGGTTGATGCACACATTGCTTTGCAATATCGCTCATACTGGAGATAAGCGATAGGCTGTATTTAAAAACCGCTGATTCCTGCGATGGAAACAGGAGACTTTGACAGACAGTATTCTTAAAATATACTTGGTTAAACGGTTACTCCTTTGATCTCCTATTACACCCCGTTCGAAGCCTCCTTTAGCAAGTAGCACTCAGTTTCTGTTGACCACAAAGCCATCTACTTCTATCGTACCACTACGTGACTAGGGCCTGGCCCGAACACATTACATTTTTTTAACCTCAGGAAGTGGTGAAAGAAACCTGCAGGGACCTGGTCTGATCAACCTACGAAAAATCCAATAGCGAAGCTAGCATAGGAGAGCGGCAGAACCACGAAGGATTCTGCTCCGCCAACCCGACACAAATGAGTCACTAGACAGTCGAAGTGGCGAGCAGGACCCATGAGAAGGCCTTACCAAGAAAAGCCAACCCCAGAAATGGAAAGGGCCAAAGAGCAGATTCTCGCTTGACACAGCTGAATGACACCTAGCGCCGGACTTGGCCCAGCAGACCTTTAGCGAATCAAATGACGAATTAGCTAAGCCAGCAACTAGCCTTCCGGGGCTATTTCCCCTCAGTCCCAGCAAAGGAAAGGAGCCAGCGGAACCACTGAAGAAAGATAGCATCCCTGCCGGGACACCTAAGGAGGAAGAAGATGACAAGAAAGCATCAGATCACGCGGTAGTAAGGCAGCCGCCAGACGAATCCCCCAGCGACTCTCTAGAAAGCTCCCCAGACAGCAGTTCGAGTAACGAAGAGTCGCAACACGAAATGTGCGAAGGTGAATCCGCTGGACCGCCCGGGCCCTGGGCTGGGCGAACAGGACCTAAAATGAAACTTCCGCTGCCACCCTCGTTCTCGTGCGGAAAGACCTCTTTAAAACCTGAAGTATTTGACTGGTGGGTTATAACAACCTCTCAATACTTGGCCCTACATGGAGTGGACAAAAGTAAGGAAGGACGGGGAGCATACTGTAGCAGCTTCTGCACCAGAAAAGCAGAAGAAGCATACCACCAAGCAAGAAGCCACTATGAGAGTGGGGAAAAAATCCGTGGAACGATCCTGATAAAGTACTTGAGAGAGAGATTCCAATCCTCGCCCAACACGGAAGAACTATACAAAAGCTTCAAGGATATCCAGCAAGTACGAAATGGCCAAACAGAAAGAATAACCCTGTTCGCGACGGATCTTATGATGTATCATGGACGATTGCCTACCGGGACAGTGTCTCAGTATACACTGAAACAAAGATTGTAGGAAGCAATGCATCCCTGACTACGTCAGCAGGTAGAACCCATGGAGGAGGATGGTGATTCCTTTGACAAGATAGTCAAGAGGGCCGAACGGAGGGATGCTATCCTGTATGAAACTGGAGTCTACCGAACCCACTTGCCAAAGGAAAGGAATAGCAAGGGATCACCAGCGCGGCATAATACAAAAAGGGATCAACCATACCGCAAGGATTCAAACGACACAGAAGACAAAAAGCAGAAAGGACGTAAGGAAGGCACATGGTTCAAATGCGGAAAAAAGGGGCACTACGCAAAGGATTGCTATTCCAAAAAGGGAAAAGGAAAGGCCGCTAAGCGGGAGGCTAGCACAAACCACATGGAAGCAACCGAATATGATGAGGTGGAAATTGACTCAGTGGAAATGGAAAGGCTACAAACGCAAGCCACGTTGGCAATAAGGCCCCATGATGCTGGTGAAGGAACGATTTACATAGAAGGCCATCCAGCAAAGATACTGTTCGACATGGGAACAATCGGCTGCAACATGGTTAGCGCCACCTTCATCTGTACCCATGGTATCCCTACGGAACCCCTACCCCAACCAACAACGGTCAATATGGCTATGAAGGGATCCCGCTCTTCAAGCCACAAGAAATGTGGACTGACCGTAGGAATTGGGAAAAAGAAATGGACTAATCAGTAGATGTTGGTAGGAAACTTAGCAAAATACGACGCCCTGATTGGAACGCCATTCCTGCAAAGACATAATGCTCTTATCAAGTGTGGAGATACCGCAGTGGGATTTCCCAATGATAAACTACTGTAACGGGGGCACCCCTAGGAAGATGGATCCCAAGGTTGCGACCGCACCAAACGACTTTAAACTTATCGCCAAAGGTTCACACAGATGTAAGAGTAAAGTAGACGGTAAAACTTAATATCGTTAAGCCTGATGCTTCACTCAATTAAGGTCTCAGGAGGATTGATTGTTGGAGTAGGAGAGTTCTCGCATAGACTTTCAGGTAGTTTTATCTTATGCCAGAAACTCCCCCATCAGTTTACTCCAACTATTCGAGCACACCCTTCTC
>PYWC01000004.1:1806185-1855497 GCA_003182015.1 Tuber magnatum | reverse complement strand
TCTTTGGACAACCTTGGCAACAGTCTCCTTGCAGACCCCAATAGCCTTAGCTATTTTATTATAACCCATATTGGTATGCTTATACAGGGCATAGATTTGCTGATTCCTGTCTTCTTTTTCTCTTCGGGTATTTGTTGGTTCCATGGTGTGTTATGAGGTGGGGGAGAGGTGTCGTTGCACCGTTGCCGGGCAGGGGTGTAATTATTTAGCGGACACGACTGTACTGGAAATAACAAGGAAAAAGACATATACCATCCAACAATCCTACAATGTCAAACTATGAGCAAGTGCCATAAAGACTGCGCCATCAGCTAATTGGGACCATTCGTAAACCATAATATTATCCCTAGAAAATACCTCACAAAGCGCTTATTCATAAACATTTGTGACAAATGCCTCGAAATAACAACCGAACCAACGGGACAAATGTGGGGAGAAACGCTAAGTGATATTTTCCGCTTCGGTAGTGGTTGCTACCTGAGTACAGAAAAATTTGATATCTATGTGGAAACGGAAAACACGGAAATTAAATTACCACACCCTCCCGTGAACACCTAAGCGCGACCGACACCGAGACATAAATACCATCAACCTATCCGCAAACTTAGGAAGGAACAATAACAACGATACCACTAGCAAAAAAAGATGTTGCAAAAAACATTACCTTTACACATTACCTTTTCACAGAAGAAACAGAAAATGTCGACCTACGAAGAAGTCAGCATAAAGGGACAAGATCTCATTTTGGGATACCTACTGCCCTGAGAAGTCATCCCACTAGATGCATACTGTAAGATTTTCTATATCGATCAGTGCAAGGATTGGGGGCGAATCATGTCGAAACGGAGGAGTAGCAAGACCGGATAGTACGAAACCTCCTTGACCTACCATACTACTGGGAATCTGGTTGTTTCGCGCAGGGAGGGCCTTGTCAAGAATGTTTAGAAAGATGGTTGGAGGGTGCGTCATCGATGTTGCAAGAGGATTTGAGATTGCTGCAGGATAGCGATAACGCAGAGGCGGGGTCCTAGGGAGGATCCTGGGAGAATAGGGGAGCTACCGGCTGTTAGGATTTCATTTAAATTTTGTTTTATGGGGTGAAATTGTTATTTTATTTTGACAGTGTAGCCGGTACGGGTACTAGGTTATGTTTTATGTTTGGTTTCAAAGTATTGTTTGATACTTGTATTGTTTCGTGTGCTATGGGTTGATACATACAATGTTTTATGTTTGGTTTCAAAGTATCGTTTCATACTTGTATTGTTTCGTGTGCTATCGGTTGATAAACAGAATGTTTTATGTTTAGTTTCACAGTATCATTTGATACTGGTATTGTTTCGTGTGCTATCAGTTGATACACACAATGTTTTATGTTTGGTTTCATAGTATCGTTTGATACTTGTATTGTTTCGTGTGCTATCAGTTGATACACACAATGTTTTATGTTTGGTTTCAAAGTATCGCTTGATACTTGTATTGTTTGGTGTGCTATCGGTTGATACACAAAATGTTTTGTGTTTGGTTTCACAGTATCGTTTGATACTTGTATTGTTTTGTGTGCTATCAGTTGATACACGGAATGTTTTTTGTTTGGTTTCCAAGTATCGTTTCATACTTGTATTGTTTCGTCTGCTATCGGTTGATACACACAATGTTTCATGTTTGGTTTCACAGTATTGTTTGATACTTGTATTGTTTCATGTTCTATCAGTTGATACACAAAATGTTTTGGAATATCGCTCATACTGGAGATAAGCGATATGCTGTATTTAAAGACCGCTGATTTCCACGATGGAAACAGCAGACTTTGACTGACAATATTCTAAATAAACTTGGTTGAATGGTTACTTCTTTGATCCCCTATTATACCCCTTCGTAGCCTTCTTTAGCTAGCCGCGCTCGCTTCTTGTTGATCAAGAAGCCATCTGCTTCTATCCTATCACGACTTGACTAGGGCCTGGCCCGAACTCGTTGCAGAAAGAGTGAGTAGATTACAAGCCATAGACAATTTCTACCGAACCTACCTGCATAAGCTGGTCCTGCTCCTGCAGTAGTAACGACCTGCCTCATGCGACTTCAGCATATGAGAGCAGAGCTAGTGTCAAGGTCACTTGACTAGGGTATTGTAGCCTGGGACCTTTGGTTGCATATAGGCGAACAGGGGCTTGGATGGTTGCCTAGTGATTGAAGACCAGGAGCGAAAATATAGGCTTGGGCCCAGAGCGTCCTGTGCATCTGATGCACAGTGCGCTCAGAATGCTAATCGCGATTCAGGACGCGACGTTGGGTCTCACTTGCATCAGGGTGCAACAAGGTTGACCGAGAATTCTCAGGTCACAACCAGGCGCAACACTACATCCTCCCAGTGCAACCAGGACATGACGTCCAATCTGCGTACCATCATGGCCCAATTCCACACTCTACCAAATCCTCTGAAATCACGTTCCTTAAGGGTCCCCCCTTTCACACTTTGTGACTTAGGTCACAATTGACTTCAAGTTTATGCAGCATTAGATAGGATAATTTATTAAAACAGTAATATACATAATAGTAACCACTCCCTTAAACCCCTGCGCTAGTTGCGGCACCAGAAAGCTGTTACAAAGGCCGAACAATGGGAGTCTGAGAAAAGACTCCTTTTTTAACAGGCTGTAGCTCCCCCAATATTGCCGGCGAATAGACATTCTTGATACCGTTGTAAAGCTGGCGTCGGGCAGATCTATGCTGCAAAGTATGGAGTACGGCGGCCAAAGGGCGCCCCAGGAATCTGGCGTCAAACTCAGCGCATTGCAGAACCTGGCCCAAACCTTATAACAATATCGCCAGGAAAGACCCCTTTCAGAACAGTCTGTAGCTCCCTCAACATTGCTGGCGGGTAGACGTTCTTTACACCGTTGCAAAGCTGGCGTCGAGTGGATCTATGTTGAAATGTATGGAGTATGGCCACCAAAGGACGACCAAGGAATCTGGCGTCGAAGTCAGCGTATTTCAAAACCTCGCCAGGAAAGACCCCTTTCATAACAGACTGTAGCTCCCTCAATACTGCCGGCGTGTAGACGTTCTTTATACCGTTCCAAGGTGGCGTCGAGTAGATCTATGCTGCAATATATGGAGTACGGCGGCCGAAGGACACCCAAGGAATCTGGCGTCGAAGTTAGCATATTTCAGAACCTCGCCAGAAAAGACCCCTTTCATAACAGGCTGTAGCTGTCCCAAACACTGTTCATAGTCAATGAAATCAATAGTATTAAATAGATCAGGGTATACTACCTTACAGAATTCAATAGGAGATGACTGTCATGGAGGTGCTGTTGGCAGGCTCTGTATTAGTGGTGTGGTTGTGTTGTGGTGTAGTTGTATTGCCCGTGGGCCAGTGGAAACACGTTTTAAGTTGTAAAGTTGAGAGTAAAATTACAACAAAGTGCCGGCCCAGCCCAGTACTGCAACCACTACTGGACCACAGCTATCACTCGGATTCAGAGTAGAACTTAGGTTTATTTTCACTCCCCCAAGCTTGAAGAGCTGAAAATAGAATTAGCCGGTGCAATAGCCTGAGATTAAAGGATCCTGGCTTACCTGAAGTTGGCCTAGTAATACCCTTGCCAAGAGGCGCCAGATATAGTTGTAGAAAAGGGGCGCGAGGTGCTAGATATAGTTCAGAATAGGGGGCAGGAGAATCACCTGGGTATGGACCAGATGTGGATCTGATGTGACGTCGCGTCTGGATCTAGGTGAGTCTAGTATGCAGGGAGAATTACCTGGATGTGAATCAGATGTGAATCTAATGTGACATTGCATCAGGATCTAAGGGAGTCTGGTAAGACCGTCCCAGACAACTGGGGTGCAAGAGGGTGTTGGAACCAATGCCAGGGCACACAGGGTGCAGGGGACACAGAAGCGATGTAAGTCACGTCAGGGTGCAACAGTGACGCGTCAGACCTAACCAGTTTTTTTTGCTGATGCCCATATTAGATGAAGTGATTGCTAGAAAGTCTCACTATGTGTTATACAGAAGAAAGATGTAGTGCTTGTATCATACAATAAATATATTGCAATGATCTCTTCTGTGTCCCTGATAATATTTAAAAGCTTGATAGATACCTCAATATTTGTATTCTGTATCTGGGTGTTTACAGACTATCTAATCCTACTAGCTTATTTGCTATTCCTCCAGTCTAAACTTCTTAGACCCTAAAAATCTTTACCCCACTTGACTCCAGCTTCTATTGATATCTATTTATTACAAGAAGTCTGTTCCCACTTGTCTTCTTTTAGGGTTTTCATATCTATGGTCACCTGAACTATTTTACTATATCAAGTAGCTACTGGCCCTTTCACTGGATATAAAGTGATTAGTTCTAATGACAGACTTATCAATACAATTGGATTACGTCTCCTGCTGTATCAATGTTGACAGGAGTAACTTCTGCCTTATTGTATCACTAGTAGATAAATCAGCACATGCAACTGGTTCCCAGCCATACAGCTTCTACCAATTGTCTTGATTAGATTAGTTATCTTTTATCAATATTAACTCATTACCAGTAGGGCTTCTCTTGACTCCATCTTGGCATAACTCTGGAGTGTTGTCATCTCATGGAGATTTCTTTTTCACATGCCTCTACAACCAACCGAGAAAATGACTTCATTCAACTTCTGCATAATATCTGCAAATTCTCCCTAGAGGATCCAGTAAAAATCTCTTATTTGGAAGCCTCTGGTGTTTATGTAGTGCAGGATTTCTGCCATCATTGTTGTAATGGGCAGGGTCCATGCAGGGTTAAAGCTAAATAGTGCAAGGCATACCACAGTAGACAGGACGAGGGATAGGTACCAGGGTACCAACAAGACATATCTGTCTCAAGGCTTTATGAGGTTCAAAGACAGGTTCCTAGGGTTTAGGGTAAGTGTTCATGGGTTCCAGTGATAGGAAAGAGAAACAAAGATATAATTCGTAAGTACAGGTATAGGCAGAAAATTACCAGGTTGCATAAGAAAACTAAAATTATGGATAAGTACACCATATTATATAATAAAGGAAAATCCCACACTGACAAATCCTATACCCCTAACTCTTCCCTCACATGCAGCCACAACCTTCTATCAGTCTCTATGAGGTTTTGTTGTGCCAGATCTCAGCTAAGCAACCCCATCAGCAAAAAAAATGGTTGCATCTGGCACGTCGCTGTTGCACCCAGACACGACTTACATCACTTCTGCGTCCTCTGCGCCCTGTGCGCCTGGGTATTGGTTGCAACACCCTCTTGCACCCCAGTTGTCTGGGGCGGTCTTACCAGACTCACTTAGATCCTGACGCGATGTCATATCAGATCCACATCTGATTCACATCCAGGTAATTCTCCCTGCATACTAGACTCACCTAGATCCAGACGCGACGTCGCATCAGATCCACATCTGGTCCATACCCAGGTAATTCTCCCGCCCCTTATTCTGAACTATATTTAGTACCTCCCGCCCCTTTTCTACAACAATATCTAGCGCCTCTTGGCAAGGGTATTACTAGGCCAACTTCAGGTAAGCCAGGATCCTTTAATCTCAGGCTATTGCACCGGCTAATTCTATTTTCAGCTCTTCTAGCTTGGGGGAGTCAAAATTAACCTAAGTTCTACTCTAAATCTGAGTGATAGCTGTGGTCCAGTGGTGGTTGCAGTACTGGGCTGCGCCGGCACTTTGTTGTAATTTTACTCTCAACTTTACAACTTAAAACGTGTTTCCACTGGCCCACGGGCAATACAACTATACCACAACACAACCACACCACTAATACAGAGCCTGCCAATAGCACCTCCATGACAGTCATCTCCTATTGAATTCTATGAGGTAGTATACCCTGATCTATTTAATACTATTGATTTCATTGACCATGGACAGTGTTTGGGAGAGCTACAGCCTGTTATGAAAGGGGTCTTTTCTGGTGAGGTTCTGAAATACGCTAACTTCGATGCCAGATTCCTTGGGTGTCCTTTGGCCGCTGTAGGCCATACATTGCAGCATAGATCTACTCGGCGCCAGCTTTGCAACAGTATAAAGAACGTCTACACGCCGGCAGTATTGAGGGAGCTGCAGCCTGTCATGAAAGGGGTCTTTCCTGGCGATATTGTGGTAAGGTTTGGGCGAGCTTCTGAAATGCGCTAACTTTGATGCCAGATACCTGGGGCGCCCTTCTGCTGCCGTACTCCATACTTTGCAGCATAGATCTACTCGACGCCAGCCTTCCAACGGTGTAAAGAACGTCTATTCGCCGACAATATTCTGGGAGCTACAGCCTGTTCAAGAAGGGGTCTTTTCTCAGACTCCGCGTGTTCGGCCTTTGTAACACCTTTCTCGTGCTGCAACTAGTGGAGGGGTTTAAGGGAGTGGTTACTATTATGTATATTACTGTTTTAATAAATTATCCTATCTAATGCTGCATAAACTTTAAGTCAATTGTGACCTAAGTCACAAAGTGTGAAAGGGGGGACCCTTAAGGAACGTAATTTCAGAGGATTTGGTAGAGTGTGGAATTGAGCCATGATGGTACGCAGATTGGACGTCATGTCCTGGTTGCACTGGGAGGATGTAGTGTTGCGCCTGGTTGTGACCTGAGAATTCTCGGTCAACCTTGTTGCACCCTGATGCAAGCGAGACCCGACGTCACGTCCTGAATCGCGATTAGCGTTCTGACTGCTCTGTGCACCAGACGCACAGCACGCTCTGGGCCCAAACCTACATTTTCGCTCATGGGGCCCTTGTCAGAGTTGTTTGTTCCCAGAGCTAGCTACTACTTCACACTTGTTGGCTACTCTGTAGTGTGGTGAGCCTTGGGCTAGCTGAATTCCCGTACCTCTCTATTATACTGAGACTCCAGAATTCGTAGTTAGCCTAACGGCTGCAGTGTTGTTGAGTTATAAAAATACTGCTGTTGATATATCTATTTGGAACAAGAGATGGTTGACTCATATTACTTGCTTTAACATAAATATAAATGCTGTATATTCTGCTTTAGTGGTGGAGAGGGCAGTTATTTATTGTTTTTTGAATACCATATTACTAGATGTCTATACGTCTGAATAACCAATTTTGTGAAGAAAGTTCTATCAGGAATGTTTGATATATTCGACCTATCACTTTATATGTTTCATAGTATGTAACCTGGTCAGGCTAGGCCCTAATCACATGGTGGGACCATAGGAGAAGATGGCTTCTTGATCAATAAGAAGAGAGGGCTGCTTACTAACGGAGGCTTGGAAGGGGTGTAATAGGAGATCAAAGCAGTAACTATTCAACCAAGGATATTTAGAATACTGTTAGTTGAAGTTTGCTGTTTCCATCGCAGAAATCAGCAGTCTTTAAATACAACTTATCGCCTATCCCCAGTTTGAGCAATATTTCAAAACCTCTTTTATATCAACTGATAACATATGAAACAATACAAGTATCAAACGATGCAGTGAAACCAAACATAAAACTTAACCTAGTACCCGTTCCGCTTACATTCCAAAGACAAAATAATAATTTTAGCAAACAAATAACATAGCAAATCGTAATAGGTGGTAATTCTACTATCTTCCAGAAAGTCTCCCTAGGACCCAGCCTCATCATTATCGCTATCCTGCAACATTCTCAAGTTGTCCTGCAACATCCATTCTGTGTCCTCGAACCATCTTTCCAAACATCTCGCATATGGCCTCTCGTGCACAAAATATCCTGATTCCTAGTAGTGTGGCACATAGATCCAGTACCAGACCCTCCAGTTCTCCCATTCCTCCATTTCAACATCAATATTTCACCATTTGGCGCAGTAGTCCTGGTAGAACCTCTCCGAGTATGCACTGCGTAGGATGGTTCCCAAGAGTGGTAGGTGTCCCACCATCTGGTGGTGGTCTCGTAGGTTGAGTTCCTCGTATTTTGAAATTATTAATTGTAGTGTCAGAGTAGGGGTAATCTTTTGTGAGGGATTATTCGGTTCGAGGTGTTTGCGGTGGTTCTTGTTTAGGCATTGTGGTAGGTGGTATTTATATATTAATGTTGGCCTCACTTAGCTCTCAAGGTGGGTGGTACTTAACTTGTGGTGGCGGCCTCGCTTAAGTATAGGGTAGGTGGTACTTAATCTCGGTTTCTTCCGTTTCCATACACATATCAAATTTTTCTGTACTTAGGTAGTGGCCACTACCGCAACGGAATACGTCTGATAGTGTCTCTCCCCACATCCGTCTTGTTGATTCAATTATTATCTGAAGGCATTTGTCGCAAATATGTATGAATAAGCGATATGTAAGGTATCACCTAGGGATAATATCACCGTTCACCAACCGTGCCATTAGCTGATACCGCAGTCTCCCAGGCAACTGCTCCTAGGTTAATAGCGTATGGCTATTAGATGGTATTTCTTGCTTTTTCTGTTATTCCCTGTATTTAGGTCTGGCTAGCCATGTCAGGTATGCGGCTTCGTCTTCCATCACTCTATTCTTATCTTTGGTGCTTTCAAAATTGCTCTCAAAGTGAGCTGAGCAGAAATGGTCCTGTATTTTTGCATCTGTATCTGGGCGGAGTTGCTGGATTTCTGGCAATGTGAGACTCCACGCCACCGTTACATGGTTTATCGTGCGGGGCAGCTCATGGAGTGATCTGTCATCTGCCCACCACTGATTTACCAAGTCCATAGCATTTTCCTGGCCCTCACGGGGTTCACAGCTGTTGTCCATTTCTGGGTAGCCAACCCGTTTAACGAAGAATTGGTCGCAATCATAGCATTCCCTATGGTCTCATATGGTGTCTACTTCCCATTCTGGTTTCTCGTTAATAACAATTGGCACTAGCTTTGTATGACTTCATTCAGGGAATGTGGTATCGGCATGAGGAAGATCCTTTTTACGGGAGGTGCATGGAAGGTCGCCTCGCGGTTCTGGTACATTTAATGTTCGTTACGGGGTGGGGCTGGGCGGGTTTTACCCATGGCCGCCCTGCTGTTACATGGGGCCGGGGGTGTATCTTGTACGTCCTTCCTGTTCTGCCCCCATCCGGGGCCGGACCCCAGTCTTTCCCTGGACGGGGCCTCGTTTCTTGCCACCCAAATTTGACAGGGACCCATTCAGGGCATAGGCGGCATGGGGCCCCTCGCAGGTGATGGGGTGGGGAAAGCCTACGAAAACGCCCCGCCCCGGGCCACTCACCGGCCGGGGGTGGGGAACGGGGCCGGGGCCCATATGTTTCCGGGCCCCGGAGGCCCCGTAACGAACTCTAGGTACATTCTTCAATCCATTTCTACCCTGTAGTTTCCTGTATAGTGATCGTACCAGGTTATCTTGAACGGCCCTTGCCAGTAGGGTGGCAATTTTTTACTTCGTCCAGACTTGGTTGTGAACAGGTTTCCATAAACTAACAGTTGGTCACCTATCCCAATTCCTATGTGGTGTCTGCATTGCTTAGACACCCTTCTCAGACTTCTAAAACACGCTAGCTTGATCACATTAAATACGGTAATGTGGATTGCCTGGTGTCTATTTAATAATCCATCCGCTCCTGGAACCGTGGAGTTCTTGAAACACACCGCGGGGAATAATGGGTAATCTTCTCCAAAAACCGCTTTGTATGGTAACATTTCCAGGGTCTCCCACCACCCTCCATTTGGGTATGCTGCTGTTTTTGGTATTCTGTTGAACCAATTGTTCTGTCTTGCATTGACCAGGTTCCATAGAGCAGTCTTCAGTTACCGAATTTTCCTTTCCACCTGCCCGTTTGTCTCATGCTGTCCTGGTGCCGCCTTGATATGTTTGATTCCTAATCATCTGCATTGCTGTCTCCACAGGTGTGACTCAAATTGTGGGTCCATATCACTTACCATCATTGTTGAATAACTGTGCGGTATGAATATTCTGTTTCGTAGTAATTCCCAGGTTGTTACTGCTGTGACTTCCTTGTTTGTCGGAATGAGCCACGTAAACCCTGAAAATCTATATATAGCTACCAGGATCGTATCATGTCCCCATGAATTGGGGAAAGGTCCTGCGAAACCAATAGCTATTTATTCAAAAATCTCAGATGGTAGAACAATTGTCTGGGCCTTTCGCTCCAGTCATTTTGTGGGTTCTTTGTTCTTCTGGAAGGTGTGGCATTGAGCCACATATGCTCTGAAGTCCTTCCGTATTTCTGGCCAGAATAGGTATTCTGTTGCATAGCTTAGGTTCCGTTCACCGCCATGTTGGCCTTTGTTGTGGATCTCAGCTATGACGTACTCCCTTAGGGTTGTATTTCCGAATGCAGGACCTTTCAGAATGTACAGGTATTCCTTCCCTTATCATGTGGTCGCATTCACCATTCCATTTGCGATCATGTGCGAGGACAAGTCCCCTTTAGAATCCATGTTTTCATTTACCTTTTTCCATATTGGTTGCTTCTGGTACGCAGAAACCATGTTTGCACTGAATGTTCCAATCATTTTATTGACTGTTTGTCTAGTGTTCTGTTCGTCTTCCATATCACTTTCTCCAGTCATTTCCGGTGGGTCCTACTCCTCATTCTGTTCTAGTACATTGTAGAGCCTCCGGCAGTAGTTGTCCCTTGTTGGAGGCATTACTGAGACTATTGTCTCCCCCACATAGTTTTCCATTGGCTCCTTTCAAATAATTGAAGGGGGGCTATCTGGCATCCTGAATTCTTTCGCCTCTGGGTTTAGTATTACAGGGATAGAGAGCGACTTGAATGTCAGTTGAATAAGGGTGGATGGCCCTTCCCGCACACTACTTGGTCTTCCGCCAATAGTTTGTTGCCATTCCCAGTCGTCCAGCTCTGGACTTTCTGGTGGGCTTGGATCAGGTATCATGCTTGGTCGGCTCGGACCATTATGAGGGGGTTGAGGGGTTGACAGGCTTCGCCCCTTGGGGTGGTTATTGGTAAATTTGATTTCCGTTTAGTGGTATGGGCAATGGTCCATATAAGATTGTGAATGGTGAAGGTTCCTATGTTGGAGTTCTTCGGGTGGTGTGCATCACAAGGTATACTTGTCACTACAATGATTTCCCGCAGTAACGGAGCAGGGGCTCTCTGGGGGCATGGGAACCTCATTCCAGTATTCAACATGCGAGTAAGGGGGTGACGTAGGGGTAAGATCTCACTGAGGTGCCATCATGTTTGATTCTTGGTCATAGACGGTGTTATCTGAGATGTCATCGACTTCCTTTATATAATCGTGGACATAGAGAGGATTCAAGTCTGCACTTGCTTCTTATATCCAGGAAAGAGCATCAGCTAAATAGTTTGTAGTTCCCACTATGTAGACTATCTTTGCATCATATTTTTCTAAGGCACTAAGCCATCTTACTTGCTTCCAGCTGGAATTCTTTGCAGTGGGTACGTGTGTCAGGGGTTGGTGGTCTGTTACTATCATGAATGCATTCTGTATTTGTACATTGGGGAATGGGTTAAGTGCCACAACTATCACGAGGGACTCTTTATCGGTAGTTCCATAATTTGTCTGTGCATTGGTGAACTTTCAGCTGTATAACTTAGCTGGTTGAGCTGTTTCATATGTGGGTCCTGGTCCTACCCATGCCTGTATGCGCAAATCAGAGGCGTCTGTCACTAACCAGATTGGTTCCTTGCTTTGTATGTCTATTGGTTGCATGACTCAGTGGTCGACAATCCGCTTTTTGACCATGTTGAATGCTATCTGATATATGTTTGTTCATACGAACTCTGCGTTTCCCATTCAATCCATTAAAGGTGCTGTTAGGGTGGCCTAGGGTAAGAGGCACTGGGCGACATAATTTACTATTCCCAGGAAGCGTTGCAATTACTTTTTGTTGTTAGGTGTCTTCCAACATGCAATGGACGATATTTTCTGGGGGGAGGTGTAGATCATATTCCTATCCACCATGCGTCCTAGTACTTCTAGCTTATTTGCAAACAGTACCGATTTCTTCTTGCTGGCATAGAACTTTGCTTTTCTAAGCTGCTTACATACCTGGTATATGTGTCTCTCATATTCCTCATGTGTGTCTGAAAAGATGAGTATATCATCAATGTATACCCACGGAAAGTGATGCAGGAACTCGTTCCAGAGGGCTTCCCTTCTCCGCACAAATATAGCAGGTGCATTCATGTCTCCTTGGGGTATAACCTTGCTGACAAATCCTCCCAATGGGGTCTTGAACAAGTTGAATTTGACACTGTCTTGGTCCACCCGTGGTTGAACGTACATGTCGCCTAGGTCAAGCTTCCTTTCAAACTTCGTTCTCCCTATACGGTTCAGAATCTACTCTTGGTTGGTAATAGATGGACTATCCCTGATGGTGTTGTCGTTTTGGAGCTTCAAATCCACCAGGGGGCAGATCCTTCTATCTGATTTTGCTTGCACAAACATTGGCACTGCCCCCAGTACTTCTTGTCGTATGATCATTCTGGCCAGTAATTTCTCATTTATCCTCATTTATCCAATTCATGAGTTTTTCCTTGTATGCCCCTGGCATTGAGTATGTTCGCTTGTTTTTTAGGTTGGTTGGATCCTTTAGCTAAATGTGGTAGTTAATCTTGTGTACAGGTGGTAGCATTTCAGGAACCTTGTCCAGGAATACATCTTTGTATTCTTGCAGCAATGTTGGTAATATGGCGTCTAAGACAGTGGCTCAGAGTTCCCCACTTGTTAGTTTACATAAAACACGCAGTTTGTCATCTGGAACCTCCACAGGCGTGTCTCCATATCTGATAGGAGCATTATGCCTTTTTAGGAATGGCATTCTCATTAGGATATCGTATTTTGTTAGGTTCTCTACCAAGAGCTGCCGATTTGACCATTTCTTTTTCCTGATTCCTACTGTCAATCGATATTTCTTGTGGCATGAGGAACGGGGTACCTTCAGAGCCATGTTGACTGTTGTTGGTTGGGGTAGGAGTTCTGTGGTTATCGCATGGGTAGAGATGAAGGTGGTGCTGATCATGTTACACCCCATTTTCATGTATCGAATAGTACCTTTGCTGGATGACCTTCTATGTCAATTGTTCCTTCCAAAGTATCAAGGGGTTTAACTGCCAGGGCCGGCTGCGTCCGGAGGCATTCCATTTCCCACGAATTGCTCTCAACTCATTATATTCATCTGCTTCCATGTGCTTCCAAGTCGCCTCCTGTTTTGGCACTTTGCCTTTTCCCTTTTTGGCATAGCAGTCCTTTGCATAGTGCCCCTTTTCCCTGTATTCAAAACATGTGCCCTCATCGTGACTTTTCTCCTTCTTATCTTTCTTATCTTGTGTCTTTTTGCGGTACCCTTGTTCCTTTGTAGCATTATCGCATGATGAAGATCCTTTACTGCCCCGCTCTCGGGGTGTGTGCATTTGCTAAACTCCTGTCTGATCAAGGATAGCATCCTTGCGTTCTGCTCATTTGACGATTTTCTCAAAGGAATCTCCTTCTTCCTCTACAGCTTCTGACTCCTACCATAGTCGGGGACACATTGCCTCATACATCCTCTGCCGCAGTGTATACTGAGACACTGTTCCATTGCCCAACCGTCTATGGTACATTAGGAGATCCGTTGCTACCAGGGTCATTCTGTCTGTCTTCCCATTTCACACTTGTCAGATGTTTTTGCACCTTTTATACAGTTCTTCTGTGTTTCGCGAGGACTAGAATCTATCTCTTAGGTACCTTATCAGGATTGTTCCACATATTTTTTCCCTGCTATTATAATGGTTCATTGCATGGCGATATGCTTCTTCCGCCTTTCCCGTACAGAAACCTGCGAAGTATGCTCTGCTCCCGTCCTTCATTTTGTCGACGTCATGCAGGCCAAGGTATGGGAAGTGGTTGTCATCTATTGGTCAAATCCCTCTTGCTTCAGGTCCTCCTTTTTGCCTAAAAATGCGGGATGTAGTGGAAGCTTGATCTTACACACCTTTTGTCTGACCCCTGTGCCAGGCGGCGCGGCGGATTCTCCTTGGGATGGATTGTGTTCAGACATTGTGCTTCTGCAGTTATTGTCTGCTGAGTCCTCTGATGAATTGTCTGATAACTCCTCTGAAGAATCGTTTGATGAGTTCACCCATTTTGTAAGGTCCGCTTCTTTCCTTGCGCTATCGGTTTTCTCCCTGGATTGGGTAGGGGGGCTTTCTTTCTTTGGTCATTGTGTAGATGCCTTTCCTTTATTGTCACACGAGGGGAAAAGCACTGGAAAGGTTGTTGGTGCCTTAGCTAATGCATTCGTTGACTCACTAAAGGTTTCCACGAGTAGGTCTCGTGCTATCTGTCTTGCCGCTCCATCTATTGTAAAGTCGCTCATAGGTCCTTTCCGCTTTTTTGATTGCCTTTTCTTTGTAAGGCCTTCTCGTGGGACTTGCTTCCCAATTCGAGTTTCGAATAACTCAAGGGTGTCGCGTTGGCAATGCCAAACCTTTCACGGTTTTGTCACTTGCCACTTGTAGCTTTGGGTTGGACTCTTTCAAGGTTCATCAGGCCTGGTCCAGTCAGGTTTCTAACCACTGGCTCAGGTGAAAAAAGTGTAACCTGTTGGGGCTGGGCTCTAATCACGTAGCAGTATGATAGGAGTAAATAGCTTCTTGATCAACAAGAAGCGAGTGCTGCTTACTAAAGGAGGCTGCGAGGGGGTGTAATAAGAGATCAAAAAAGTAACTATTTAACAAGTATATTTAGGCTACGGTCACTCGAAGTCTGCTGTTTCCATCCCGGATATTTGCTGCCTTTAAATACAACTTATCGCCCATCTCCAGTATGAGCGATATTTCAAAACCTTGTGTTTATCAACTGATAGCACACGAAACAATACAAGTATCAAGTCATACTGTGAAACCAAACATAACATATTCTGTGTATGAACTGATAGCACACGAAACAATACAAGTATCAAACGATACTGTGAAACCAGAGATAAAACCTTTCGTGTATCAACTGATAGCGTATGAAACAATCCATATATCAAACAATCCTGTGAAACCAAACATAAAACATAACCCAGTACCCGCACCGGTTACAGCTCCAATAGCTCTTATAATAGTTATCTCTCTTTGCCAACTAGTTCTAAGCATGAATTCTTATGACTGACAATATATAAGCAATTTCCATCATTGCTGGGAGGTTATTGAGTAGGTTTTTTAGTGGCTCCTACTTTATTAGTGCAACGGGTACGTATCTGTACTTATCACTATAATAGTATGACCTTATTTGGTTCCCTTTGCACTCAAGTGTTCTGTTACTGGCCCTTCTTTCCTATATTACTACAAAGCCATCTCACTTAGGCTCTAACTCTATAGTTACCCAATAGAATCCTTCCATTCTGCTTCATACAACTCACTAAGGGTCGCCTCCCCTATATATGCTGTAAATGGTTTATAGTTGCATTGATGGCTACAATGTAAGTACTTGGGCAACTTGAAGGTCACTAGTAGGTAGATACTTTGTGAGCCCATGCAAGTAGCATAAAGGATGACAGTAACATGTAGACCTTCTAGTGAGATTGAAGGAGTGGTGTTGGACTGACAAATTTTGAGGTTTAAGCACATGTTTAGTGGTCTGCCTACCATATATATAATACCTACTGAAAGGGAAGAAGGAGTACTAGAATAAGTCTGAAACCTGAGAGTGAGGTAGTAGTATAACAACATTTATGGATAGCAGATGAATAGAGTATAGTAAAGGTGTAGGGTAGGGGGGGAGCAAGATCAGAACAGATGGACAGAGTACCTCACAAGAAAAGTGCATGTCAGAATATAGTATAGGTAGACTATTTATACTCTAATCTATAAAGAATAGGACTAGGATATACAGATCTATGCAGAAGAATAAGATCCACAATACAGCATTAAGATTGGTAATAGGTATATGAAGCATCTAGAGTATCTAATACACAAAGTGTATAGAAGAAAAGTAATTATTTTTCCTTATAAAGGTAAATACTTTGTGAGGTGGGCCTTCAAATCTCTCTCTAAATATTGTATTCTGACTGTAACAGTATAAGTGATATAGCAAAGAGAATAGTTATTTCTTTAATAGTCTAAAAGTAATTTCTTTTTTTTTTTTTTTTTTTTTTAACTCATATGTTTATTGCTTGTGGCGCAGAAACACGTATGCACCTCGCGGTATGACATACGAAAAGTCTTAATTTCAAAACAACCTCCATGCCCTAGGGAAAACATCGCCCCAAGTCCCTCTGGTATGGGACAAACTGCATGATCCCTCCCCAAAGCCCTGGCCCCCAGCCAGCCACAAGACAAACTAAAGAAACCCAAGCAAGAGGAAAAGCAGGAAGCTACAAAAAACCTCCTGGTGTCATCTCAAAACAAAAACGAAAAAACATTTCCTCCAGGAAGTGCCCTCGTGGGCGGGTGCGGAAACCACAATTCCGTGTTCAGACCTATGGAAGGGCCCTGGCCGGTAGGCCTAGTTGACCACCCAAGGGCGGGGTGGGCCGCGGGGATGGCCTAGGCAGATGGAGGAGGGGCATGACAAGGTATGCCAAAGGTGAGCGAAACGGTGAGGAGAGGGGTGATATCTGTGATACCAGAGCTGAAGTATGTAAAGAAACCCCAGGCCAGGGCCCAGAGTGGGAGGGGCCATGGTCACGAAGAAGCTGTTCACATGATGGAAGTAAAGTGATAGCAGTAGGGTGCCAGCCAATCCAGAAGGAGAGGAGAAACGAAGTGACGAGCAACAAGTAGGGGACCCAGGGAACAACAAGCAGTCACAGTCCTCATACCTCAGCAGAGGAGGTCCAATAGCACAAATCTGACACCCAGGCCACTGACTAGCCTGCCGACTGTGGGCAATCCCCTAAGTGAGGCTAGGGCAAAGAGGGGAAGTATAGCAGTGAGGCCACCGTGAGGCGGCCCCAGACAGAAGGGAGGACCCCCAAGAGGATTAACTCCGGGAGGGAGGTGGTATGGGCTATAGGTAAAGCCTGGCCAAGCGAGAAAGGAAGAGGAGTTGTCTGGCACCCTCCAGCATAGGGGTGTGAGACCCGTAAATATGATGATGGTTCTCTGGTCTTGAGTTGTTCCCGATTAGGAAATACATTTCAATGACTGTAGTTGTAACAGAGATGGAGGATGTCTCAAAGTATTTCTAGAGCAGATATTAGTGAACCTCCCTTCCTCTAATTATGACATCAGTAGACCTGCAAGAATATCTACCAGTCCAGTTACTTGAAACTTGCATCTATCTTATCCCTCTTCTAATTTATTTTAGCAACACCATTAGCAATTCTTTCTTCCAGCAAGACAGTTGTACTATTTATACCACTTAGGGAGTACTCAATTCATGTGATGAAAATAGTATTGGGCTGGCTGAACATCTTTCCTGTTTAACTCACCATAATCCTATTGACTATATCAGAGTTAACCTAAAAAAAACTTTATGTTTAGTATTCTGATAATAGTTCAATGCCTGGTAGCCATGAAAAAGTCAAGAAGAAATTACCTAAACTATCTCCTACTGTATGAGATACAATACCTTCTAGCTTTTTCAAGCAGTTGTAGTGGTTGATACCAAACCAGGTTTAGGCCATTAATGCAGCAAAGGGCTGGTATACAAGATAATAGGAATTATTTTTGGCCACTTTCTTTTTTTCATTACAGTGTAAAGGCTGGTCCTAGAATTCTTTTCCTTTTCTAATCTCTTACCATTTGAAGCTTCTTTGGTTGAGCCACTGCAATTTCTTTACTCTATGTTTGCAACTGCTTTGATTGTTGAAATACGCAATTACCAAGACTTTTGCTTAGGTGCTCACCCTCCGCAACGTGGCTGGAAAAATTCATACCTACCGGTACAGTTCTCGTACTGTACCCCGCATCTCCTCTTCTAATAGTTCCATCAACTGACCCTCCTCGATAAACTATCCCTCTACTATATTCAAACCAGCGAAAACGACCGAATGTCTTCGTCCGGCAATGATAGCAATAAGAATTCTTTTAATACCAACTCTTTTAATACTACTAACTCCTACAACACTCATAACGTGTGGAACCACTATGCCGTTGATCTGAGGTCTAAAATTTTGGACTGGTTGTCCCCACTAGAGCCTCGCATCCGACACCAGGACGTCAGAAATAGCCGAGTCGCCGGTGTGGGGGATTGGCTCCTTAAAACCAACGAGTTTATAAGTTGGCGTGATGGTAATAGGGAAGAAGGATCTGACAGTACGATACTGTTTTGCTATGGAAACCCAGGTGCAGGCAAGACATATATCAGGTAGCAGAGACCCTTGACGAAACAACAAAGAATGTTCTTGCTGACGAGCCGAAATATTAGTTCACTAGTGGTAGATACCCTATGCGATCAAGCTGGACAAAATACCACTATCGCCTGCTTTTACTTTGACTACGCCTCCCAGAAAGAGCAGTCCCCAACAAATGTGCTAGGTTCCCTGTTGAAACAGATTGTTGCTGGTTTAGCAGAAGTTCCGGAGGAGATTACGCAGGCTTTTATGAACCAGAAACGATTCCTTGGTGGCCGAGGATTGCAACTTTCCCAAATTATGGACTTGCTGGAGATCACATTGTCTTCAAGGTGCACGTTTCTATGTATTGACGCTCTAGACGAATGCGCTGCAGCACATCGCCTTAAGATTCTTAGTTCACTAAGACAAATTCTCCAGAAGTCTCCCGACACTCGAATATTCCTAACAGGAAGGGCACATGTTCGGGGTGAGGTCGAAAGCCGTCTTGCCGGGAAAACAGCGACATTGTTCATAAGTCCCAGGAAGGAGGATATCTCCGGATATCTCCGGGCCAGACTCGATGAAGACACAAATCCTGAGGCCATGGACGATTGCCTAGAGGCCGATATTTTGAAAAAGATTCCCGAGGCAGTTTCAGAAATGTGCGTACCATGCGTGGCCACACCTGCCCCCCCCCCCTAACTTATCCGCTTACAGATGCACAGATTCCTGCTGGTATCCCTAAATATCGACTCCATCTTACAAGAAACGACCATATATCGAAGGCGGCGAAGACTGGGAGCAGTCACAGATGGCTTGGGGCTAAGCGATGCATACGGGATAACACTGGAACGCATAAGAGCACAAGGAGGGGAGAAAGCAAGGCTTGGGATGTCCGCTCTGATGTGGATTTGTCACTCGGAGCGGCCATTGACCGTGGATGATCTATGCCAAGCTCTTGCGGTCGAAGTTGGGTCTCCAGATTTCAATTCTGACAACGTTCCTCCAATATCAACACTGCTGGGATGCTGTCAAGGACTTGTCATTGTCGAAAAGCGAACTCTAAACACCAACGTTCGCTTGATACACTTCTCCCTCAAAGAGTACCTTTGCACCCACCCTGACCTCTCTGTTGGAGCACACTCGGCAATGGCGGAGACCTGCTTAACCTATCTGAATTCTCCGCATATCGGCAACGTTTCGCCTGAAATTTATTTCCTCACTCCCCGAGTCCCCTTTCTCGAATATTCCGCTCTATATTGGGGAAGTCACGCGATGAAGGAACTCTCGGATTGCGCGAAGTCATTGGCGATGGACCTCTTTGGCAAGTACGGAAATCACATATCTGCTAGGGTCCTCATGGAGGAACATCTGTTGGAGGTTTTCCCCTCTTGCGTTAGAAAGGCAGATTTCGTATTCAGTGGACTACACTGTGTCTCAATATTCGGAATAGTTGCGCTTGCGAGTGCTCTGATAGAGATGGAGGGTTGTGGTATCGACCAAAAAGATTCCGCGGGTTTCACACCACTCATCTGGGCTGCCCGGTTTGGCCATGAGGGAATAGTAGAACTGTTATTGGCACGGGACAATGTCGACCCCAACGCGTTAGATGCATATGATAAGCAATCGCCACTCTCGTGGGCCGCCACAAATGGGCATGAGGGAGTATTGAAGCTACTATTAGTACGAGAAGATGTCGACCCTAATAGACCAGACGAGCTCGGCCAAACTCCATTCTTGTTGGCTGCCCAGGCTGGGCGTGAGGGAGCATTGAAGCTGCTGCTGGCGCGGGAAGATGTCGACCCTGAAAGACCGGGCAATGACGGCCGAACCCCATTCTGGGAGGCTGCCCGTGCCGGGCGCGAGGGGGTATTGAAGCTGCTACTGGCACGGGGTGGCGCCGATCCCGAGAGAGCGGACAACGACGGCAGAACCCCATTCTCGGCAGCCGCCGGGAGTGGGCATGAGGGGATATTGAGGCTACTATTGACGCGAGCAAAGGTCAATCCTGACAGAACTGATAATGATGGCCGAGCTCCACTTTATTATGCTGCCATTACGGGGCATAAGGGAGCAGTAGAGTTGCTATTGGCACGGGACGATATAACCATCGATAGAATAGACAATTTCAATAGGACAGCACTCTGGACGGCTACCGCCAGAGGGTATAATGAGGTAAGGAGACTACTTCGGGCCCATGGGGCCAGAACCGCTTCAGAGCTCCAGAAGTAAGGCTTCTCCTGACGACATCTCTATTCATGCTCGGGTCTACCCTTCGCAATAACTGCAGCAGCATACTTTATTCTCCCGCACTCTCCTCCTACTCTTCCTCCTTCTGTCACCCATACTTTATTCCCCGCCCTCTCCTCCTGCTCCTACTCCTTCTATCACCCCTGCCCCACCTCCCGGGGCATCCGGTGTACGGATTCCACTCCTCGAACCGGCTGGGTTTCACACCCGCCAGGCATGAATCCGATCGAGAACGTCCAGACTTTGTAGGAAGTCAGGCCTAGAAAGGCCCACTAGATTTATTTGCGTCCCACAGTTGCCGTGGAGGTATTATCCTTGCTCAAAGGGTATGGGAGGAGTTTTCATAGATGATATATATATTCATGAGCTGGTAAATTAAAGAAGGTTCTTATACTTTTGGGGGGCGGGGGGGGAAGAGCCAGTGGGCCCACGATTCTTGTGTATCATATCTGGTTTTATTTAGGGGTTTTTCTTTTTTCATTTTCCAATTTTAATTCTAAAATATATCGGGAGTGCAGGAGCTTTCTTAGCTGCTCTTAATATCCCCCAAACGCTTGGAGGGGCAAACATGGACTCCGGTCTCTACTACTGACCGTACCATGGGCCTACCGAGCCACCATACACGCTCTAATAATGTAAGGTATCGCAAAACTAGGGAAACTGCACCAGGCTTGTCAGGGGTCCCCTGGTGTTTACGAGTGACCTGGCATGATCACCAAATCAACATTGAATCATTCAAACAGGCTATCCTGACAAGGTGGGGGGAAGCGCTAAGTTACAAGGGGAATCGATCCCCTATAAGGGTATCTGTAGATACTCCATCAACATCACTATCACTGCCTGTTTTATGGGTTTAACGGTGATCCAGGATACCAAAGAGTGTTATAGATGTAATAGGTCTAAGGTACACGCATAAGATATGCCTGTAGTCACTTAAATAAGGACAACCGCCGATGAGTTACACACATGATATGTTTCAACTCTAAGGTGCAGCACTGCAACATTTGGTGCACCGGGAAGATCCTAAAGTATTCTGGGACGCTATAGGTTAATAGCTAGTTATAGGTCTGATATTTATAATATACTTGAGCTCCAAAAAAATCAACTATGTAATCAGCAATACTCCAGTTACTTTGATGTTATAAGGGTAGCTTCACAATAGTATTTGGAACAGACCCATGAAGCTTTTTTGATGAAAAGTAGTTCAAGTTAGGCAGGAAGGTAAAAAGTGTATAATATAGTACAAAGGAGTTTGATTAGAAATATCCACATCAGAAACTATACTATAGTTACCCTGATTGCTGGTTGAGTAGCAGGAACCTGTTGTAACTCTCTTCTGGAGCTTAGTTTGGAGATTTGACTATCTAAGATAGTGTAACAGGGGCACTCCTAGGAAGATGGATCCAAAGATTGCGACCGTAGCGAACAACTTCAAACTTATCGCCAAAGGTTCACACAGATATAAGAGCAAAGCAAGCGGTAAAACTTAATATCATTAAGCCTGACACTTCACGCAATTAAGATCTTAGGAGGATCGGTTGTTGGAGTAGGAGAGTTCTCGCATAAACAATCAAGCAGTTTTATCTTATGACAGAAACTCCTGCATCGGTTTACTCCAACTATTCGAGTACACACTTCTCCACTAAGTGTCATCCGTCATATCTCCTGACACACCCTTCGGGCATGCATGTGTAGACATACTCTACTCAGCATTCACGTTATGCTGTTATCGTTTCAGTGGCCCATTTCCAATTTGCCCACCGGAGTGAAAACCTATTCGTGTTGGTGTCTTGCCAGTGGCCAACAGTCAAGACACCTGATGAACTAGACTATCTATGACACCCTTCCCATATGCATTGATCTCTACGTGACCCTGGGAGCTACCGTGCATGGTTCATCTATCTACTATTGACAGTTCTCGGCCTTCCGGTGTCTTCCGCAGGCTAGACTGGTCTGGGTGTGATCCCATAGGCGCTACCCATGACCAGTGGCTTAGATCCACCTTACATGTTGCAGGAATCATGCCTTTAGTGTCTCTGCACTTCTCTCATAGAGCCTATGGTGTTGGGGACATGCTCGGGCTTGGTAGGTGTAAAACTCTCTCGGCCTCCCTGGCACCACCTTGGACTACCTCTTGGACCCCCATGAATGGCTCCCATTAACTCCGTTGGATTTGGTCCATTTTACTCCAAATAACTGGGAGGAGGTACTCCACCTTGCACTCTGTGCCCCCTTATATATCCTGTGAAAAGCTTACGGTCGAGCGGATGGCAGTGACATATAGTGTGTTGCAAGCAGGTGTTTAAAGATTCCTCTTGACCATACTGCATACAACTAGACAACCATTTACCCTTGACGACCGGACCCCAAGGCGGGGCCCCAGGGGCATGATACGAATAATGTCTCCAAATTACAGCTTCTTCGGAGCTGCGCAGCTCGTCCAATAGCATATCCTGGAACCCCAGAATCCAGTACTATGCATGCCTTTGTGTGACGAACATTCCCGTCATTCTTCGTGAACTGCCAAGGGACCTTGTATTGAATGGCAGTGTAACCCAGTACTTCAGGCAGCGTAACCTGAGCCCCATGGCAGTGTAACCTGATCCTGCAAGTAGAGTAACCTGGTCCGGTTGACAAGATGGCCTTACTCTGTTACCCTGTCTCTTCCGTCACCCGAGATAGATACTTCGGACCTTTCTCCAGTTACCTGGCTTAGCAGTGTAACTGCCCCTTGCATGGTCCCTAAGTACCCTGACACCACTCCCACATGTAGGCAAGTCCATAAGTACCTTGCCAGCTATTTCCGTTCTTCTCGCAGCGTTGGCCATTGGGTCTCCATAGTTTAAGTACTTACTTGCCTGCTGGTTCCTACCAGTTCGCCTCCTAGCTGCCTGCATGGATGTAGGTTCCAGCTGCCATAGCTCATGGATGCTGAGTCGTTACAGATCGCGAGCGATAGAACTTTATAAGTCAGAAATATTGTAACCGGTACAGGTACTAGGTTGTTGTTTCGTGTCCTATTGGTTGATACAGAGAAGGTTTTATGTTGGGTTTCACAGTATCGTTTGATACTTGTATTGTTTCATGTGCTATTGGTTGATACACAAAAGGTTTTATGTTTGGTTTCACAGTATCATTTGATACTTGTAATGTTTCGTGTGCTATCGGTTGATACACGCAAGGTTTTATGTTTGGTTTCACAATATTGTTTGATACTTGTATTGTTTCGTCTGCTATCAGTTGATACACACAATGTTTTGGAATATCGCTCATACTGGAGATGAGAGATAAGTTGTATTTAAAGACCGCTGATTTCTACGATGGAAACAGCAGACTTTGACAGACAGTATTCTAAATATACTTGGTTGAACGGTTACTTCTTTGTTCTTCTATTACACCCCTTCCAAGCCTCCTTTAGTAAGCAGTGCTCGCTTCTTGTGGACCAAGACGCCATCTGCTCCTATAGTACCACTATGTGACTAGGGCCCTGCCTGAACATGTTACCAATATTGCTTATCCTTTCTACACCAATTTCATTATTACTATTAGTACCTGTATCACCATCAGTCTCTCTCTTCACCTCCAACTTATTATCTATATCCTCAATACTTACTGGCTTTATCTTTAATCTTCTTTTTCTCTGCCACTTCCTCTTGACAATATTCATGCCTTTTCAGTTCAAGAATGTAGTAATCTCATTGGTATCCTGATGTTCACACTTGTGGCATAGATATCTAAACTCTTTTGATTTCAAGATAAGGCCTTCTTTAATCTAACAATCATCATGTCTAGTACCCTTGCTTCTAGCTGATTCTTATTGTAGAAGTTCCTGGTGGATACTAAGTTCTGTATCAGTTTTATTATATAAGCAAAGAAGTTTATAATAATATTGCTTGATTTGCATTATTCATTCTATTTCCTCTACTTCTGTTACCTAGTGAACTAAGTTATCAACCCTTGTAGAGTATTTGGTTCTGCCAGGAATTGGAGGTAGTTCTAGTTAACAGTTTCCCAAGGTTGGTAGTCTTATGATCGTTTACTAAAGATTTAGATTACTCAAGATACCATGGCAGTTGAAGGGGATCAGACCAGTTGCTCTCTATGTTGTAAGAATATTCTGTTGTATAAAGGACTTAAGTTTGGTCTTCTCAACTATTAGAATGAAATCTGCTTTACATAGCTTTATATATAGTCCTGATGCTTATATCTTTTCATCCCCTAGTTGTGTATAATAGATACTTGAGGGAGCAAATAAGCCAATATTAACATGTTGCAGTACATGGGTAGAGTGCTAAGTAAGATGCGATAGGTGAATGTTCTTGCTTATTGGATATTCAAGAATTAATATATAATTCTCTGAGTATGAATTATAACTATGAAGAGGTAGGATTTGTTCTTGCTTGACTTCATTAGTTAGTCTTGTTTGAGATTCAAATATTTGGACAAACCATTTGAATATCATTTAATAATTGATATATTGTATTGGTAAGTGAGGAAAGAAGAGAGCAGGCTTTTCTGTAAAATTAATAACACTGTACTTCTAATGTGCTTATACCAGGGCACTACATCAGAAAAAAAGAACTCTCCATCCTCTATAATCTATGTGTCCAGACTTGATTGGTCAATTATACCATATCTTCTATATATAGTCATCAGTTCTATCATGGCCATCTGACCAGAGTATGACAGCAGTGGGTTTACATGGTTGTCTAGTGGTTGCAAGGATTGTTTAGCCAAGGTTGTAGAAAATTGAATGTCATGGGAAGTAATGAATAGTTGCAGCTGTGCATGGCAAAGGGATTAGGGGTATGGAGGTTTTTTAGTAGTGTAGTTTCCATTGTTATATAAAGCAGTTTGCCGCTTAATAATTTACTTTCCTTATGCAACCTCATAATTTCCTGCCTACACTGGTACTTACAAATTACAATCTTGTCTCTTCTTCATATTCCAAGAACTGGTGAACCGTGACTTAGTCTTGCTGTCCGCAACTTCTCCATCACTCTTCTCACGAGTGCTACATGTTCCTCCATGGTCTCAGAGTAGATCAGGATATTATCCATGTATGCAATGACTCCCTCATCCAAGAGGTCATAAAAGCCCTCATTTATCATGCTCAGGAAAGTTGCTAGAGCATTACATAACCCGAACGGCATGACCAGGTATTCATACAGTCTGTATCTGCAACGGAAAGGTGTCTTCCATTCCTCACCTTCTGCCATTCTCAGAAGGTAGTAGCTGTTCTTTAGGTACAACTTAGTGAATGCAACGGCTTTTCCGAGTCGATCACAGAGTTCGTTCATCAACGGTAGAAGATACTTACTCTTAACCATGGTTTTATTTAGCCCTCAGTAATCTATTACCAACCTCAATGTGCCATCTGGTTTTGGCACAAAGACGATAGGGACTACTGCAGAAGAACTGGATTGACGTAGCTTTCCCGTTCGCAGCATCTTATTGAGATATTCATGGTGTGCCTTAAGCTCCTTTTCCGATAACTGATAGATAGGCCCAAATGGAGGTTGGGTTCCAGGCTGCAACTCGCTTGTATGATCGTACTTTGAGTGCTCTGGTAATGCCTCAATCCGTTCTTGACTGAAGATATCCCAGAAGTTCTTATACTCAGGGAGTAGCTTAATCGTAATGTCAGCGCCCTTCTAATCTGCGGATTGTACAATTCCCAACTAGTATATATTGCTCAGGACTTCAGCTATCAATTCTTCATCTGTCATGAACACCAACCGCGCCGGCTCTGCTAGGCAGTTAGCCTTGCAGAAATCTGAGCGCCAGGTTGGTGATCTAGTTTTCCAATATATGTCAGGGTTCTGGTCCTTCAGCCATGACATAGGTAGGTACCCATCCAGCTTTGTGTCAGGCATCTCCGCGAGATCAGAGTGCATGTCATTATGGTAGTCACCTACCCTCATTTCCAATGACTTGGTATAGTGCAGACCTAATCCAGGGGTATGATTCCCACTTGCATCGCTTATTGGCACGTGTACCTTTCATCATACAAAAGATACCTGGGTCTGTTTGACCCATCGGATACTAAGTACCAGCCCAGTAGCTCCATCATCCAGGAACAAGAGCGCTTGTGCGCTTACTTGTTGTGCTCTGATCTTCTACTCTAGTTTCACCCGCAGGTGGACTGACTTGGTGTGACGAGGCAAGTTGTTATGTTTCTGCCTCTTCGCTTGTCTTAGGGGTTTAGTCATCTTGTATTGCTAAAACTTTGGGGTTGCTTGCCTTCCGACACAAGAGCGGCCAGAATGGGTCAGTAAACGTTTGGAGATTGGAATTCGCTGTCCCAATTGCTAGGGTGTTTACTATCACGCCAGCATGATTTCACGTACTAAACCCTCCTCAGGTAAACTTGGAAATAACACTTTTATTTGCTCAAATCCTGCATGAACCAATTCCCTCTTATACTGAAGATAACAATTTCCCGAGGTTGCTGGAGGGGCACCATTGGACCGGTTCCAAGTGAAGCAACATAGTACTTCGCCAATGTCGAGCGTTTCGACTAGCAAGACCTCGCCCAGCCTCAACCGTAACAATGTCCCCGGACACGCCCATCCAGCCAAGGAAGTTCTGAAAGAAATACTTATAACCAGAACAAAGGAGGTAACCAGAAACCCAACAAAGAAAAGATCACCCAGTCCACCACGTGTGGCTCCAAACATCTACCTTCCAACACCCCCCAGGTGCAGTCAGTATTATGTTCATCCAGGCAGTAGAGGGGTACTTACCCATCCCCGAGCCACTTACTAGGTTCTTGTGTCCATCCCTTGTGGGTCTATGGATACGGGTCAGCGAGGTTATGCCCTAAGTAGAATGGGTTCTTATCTATTCTGAGCCGTCACTATCAACCTCCCTTATCTGAGGTGATGCCTGGCGGACTTCCAATATCTTTGACAAGGAGGCCAGAGGTGGTACTTCAATGCACTTTAGCCGCTTGTCCATACCCGAAGGCTCACTTACTAAGGCTGACCGTTTCAACCCACAAGCCTGCTTCAAGGAACTAATGACCAGGGATGTCGCGGTACACTTTGTCCAGAAGTGTCTGGTTTGTCCACATTTGGTGCACTGGTTGTACTTCCTCTGACATTCGGTCAAAGTTGATGGGATTTCCTTATGCGCTATTGCTTACTGAGCAGTCGCTGGCTTTGCCTGTTTCCCGGTGTTGAAATTAGTAGGTTTGGCAGACCTCAGGTTCTGTCTGCCTGAACCTTTTCCCTTCTTCTTGAACCCGCCGGATGTTGAGGATCTATCCTACTTCTTATTTGCGGGCTAAGACTGTGGAGCGGGATAGATAACACGGTTGCTGAACCGGTTATTGTCTTCCACTGTATGCCTGACCTTCCTGAGAAGATGAAGGCACTAGTTCAGGTCAGTCGGATCTGGCTCCTTAAGTGCCCACACATTTTGAACCTGTTGAGTAATGCCTGACAGAACCTTATCTCGTACCTGCACTGGATCGGTATAGCTAAGCTTATTCATGTAGTCAATTATCTTGTCCAGGTACTCATCTTTGTAATATGGCTTCATCAGAAGGTCATGCCACTCGAGAAGGGATCGATCTCGCTCGCCCTGGTCTCCACTGAAACTTCATTCCAGTCGTTTTCCGAACCCTTACTATGTTCATAGCGGATTGCTGTTCTTTACAGGGATGCCAGTGCGCTTCGCTGCCTCCTTGTTAATGTGCCCATGCAACCCCAATACTATGCTTGAACTGAGTCTTCAAGAAGAGGTATCACCAAGTTTACCTTGTCGATATTGGTTAACTTGCAGTTTGCCAAGTATTCAAACTTGACCTCTACCAAGGTCAAGAAGCTCGCGAGTTCCGTAACTTTGCCCTTGAACGGAGTAATACAACACAGCTTTTCTGGCTTCTTCTGCCAGTGTCTCAGTATAGTGCGGAAGGCTAAACTGGTACCCCTCAGGGCTCTCACTAGCCTCTTGGCCCAGCGGTCCAACCATCGTTTCTACTCATTACTCTAGTCATCCATACGACCAGCAAGAAGGGGGGTCAAATCAGGGAGAGAATCTCCGTCGTTATCATTATCCGCGCTATCATGGTCCGAGTCCTGTGGATCTGCACCTGCTCCCACAGTACCACCTCCAGATGGGGCATTTCCTTCCCTAGTCCCTCCAGCCTTTCCGCCTTGCGATTCCAGTAGTCTGTCGTAGCCGTCAAACTGTTCCTGCTGGCCATCCTGGTTTCCATCCTCTGGGGGGTTGGCCCCAGATGGTACTGATGCCGGTGGTGGAAGGAGCCGTCGCCCACCCTTAGGAGTTGGCTTAGGCACTTCCTGGGTTATCCGCAGAAATGACTAAAACTCTGGAAAACTCAGGGATTCCATCCGAGGGCCAGTGTGCCCCCATGACCCACAATACGCATATGTTAGTTGTCCATCTCCTTCCTTCGGTCTTCTTCTATGTCTCATGGTGGTCCGTACTGTCTTCCTACACCCATAGCAGTGGTAATGAATCCACCCCATCTGGGTTTCTTCCGACTTATAGCCCAACCGACGGAACCCATCTTGGCTTGCTGAATCACCACTTGTGATGGTCAGGAGACCGGAGCGACGCATTGGTTTTGAGGGCACTGAGGGAATGACTGGTGCCCAGGGAACCCGACCAGCTGGTGTTCCCGGTCGGAGGATAGGGGTCACTTGAGATGGAGCTTCAGGTGCTCGTTCCTGATGGCACCGTACCTGTTCAAAGAATCCCGGGGACGCAGCACGCATCAGTCAGGACCTCGGAAAAGCCAAAGCCAGTGGCAGAAAGGGCGCTGCAGGAGATCAGTCTGAAACAGGGCAAGGGACCAGTAGAGGTGTAGGTCTTGGGATAGCTATGAGTGGTACGGGAGTTACAACTGAAGCTGTTGCAGGTGGAATAATGGGGGCAGGGGTCGGATGAGGAGTAGGGTCAGGAGTATCGGGGGCCATAATACTGTTTGGTTTGGATGTCCTTTTCCAGACCCGATGTCCATAAGTTGGCCTGACCGTGGGCCTGCTCGAATGACTGCGGGCGATCAGGGGAGGGACAGACAGGGAGCCTGTAGATGCTCGTGAGAAGGGGGAGGTATAGATCTAGCTCTCACCCTGCAGGCTTTCCAACATCCATATACCAACTAGGCTCAAGTATGCCCTCTATAGGTCGTCTCTGGCCCTCATGGCCAATTCTATGCCAAAGTTCTCGGGCTTAGTATGGGCGAGCGGGAGTGGAGGTGTGGCCTTTAACAGCAGCACATCATTCTCCGCATCAATACTATACCCTTCTTCAAAAGGCTTTTCCAATGCTGCCATCCGTGTCTTCAATACGTGTTGATCCCTTAGCATCTGGAGGTATACCTCGTGCTGCACTTTCATCCATTCCAGCACTGCCATAGTGATCTGTTTTTGTAACACCTGCTGTGGCTGGGTGTTCTAGTTCCTCAGTCCCTGCTTCGCTTCCTGAATCGACTTGGATGCCTCCAGGATGATTTAAGATTCAACAAACTCAGGCAGGAACTCACTAAATGGGACCCCTTGTGACCGGGGAGGGGTCGTATTGTGTACAAAGGTAGGGTCTTGGAAAGATCAGTGCGCTGCGGCGTCAGGGTCTTTGCGCATAAGATTAACACATTCAATACGTAACAGGATAGGGGCGGCCTCCGAATGCAACTGGTAGCGGTCCCAGTCAATACCGTGAACATCTGCAACAACTGATGCCCAAAACGTGTTGCGGGTATGTTTGTCAAGATCAAGGTCTGAATCCAAGTCAGAATCCATTCTGGCTCGAAGTTTGGTACTAGCCATTGCACTTTCCACCCTGAGCTACTTGTTGTAGAAAAGGTTACCAGTATTGATACAAGCTCAGTGCTGAAGGTCAAAAAACAAGTAATCAGGAGAGGAGTTAAGGGGGCAGGTGACTTGACAATATACTGTAACGGGGGCTGCCCTAGGAAGATGGATGACAAGGGTACGATGGCACTGAACAACTTCGAACTTATCGCCCAAGGGTACACATTGTAAGAGTAAAGTAAGCGGTAAATCTTAATATCGTTAAGCCGGACGCTTTACTCAATTAAGGTCTCGAGAGGATTGATTGTGCGAGTAGTAGAGTTCTCGCAGAGACGTTCCAGTAGTTTGATCTTATGCGAGAAACTCCCCCACCAGTTTACTCCGACGATTCGAGCAGACCCTTCTCGGCTAAGGGTGGTCCGACACATCTCCTAGCACAACTTATGGGTATACAAGTGTCGACACACTCCAGGTGGCAGTCAACTTATGCAAGTATCGTTTCTCCGGCACCTTCTCAATTTGGCCGCTAGAGTGAAAACCTGGTCGCATCGGTGGCTTGCCAGTGCGTAACAGTCAAGACCCCCGATTAAGCTGACTATTTAGGACACCCTTCCCATGTGCAGTGATATCTGCTCAACCGCAGAAGCTACGGTGAGTGGTTTATCTATCTCCTATTTACGAGTCCGGGCTTCCCGTGTCTTCCGCAGCATATGGTAGTCTGAGTAGTAATACAATGGGCGCTACCCAAGACCACCACCTCCGATCCACCTTGCCTGTGGTAGGAATCATGCATTTAGTTTTTCTCCACTTCCCGTTCGGAGCCTATGGCGTTGGGAGCACGTACAGGCTTGGTAGGTGTAAAACTCTCCCGCTCACCCCGGCACCACCTAGGACTAGCTCAGGGACTCCCATGGTTAGCTCCTGTTAACTCTGTCGGTTTTGGTCCGTTTTACGCGGAACAACTTAGAGGAGGTACTCGACCATCCACCCTGTGCCCCCTTGTATATCCTGCGAACAGCTTACGGTTGACTGCATGGTAGCGACATATATGGTGTTGCAAGCAGGTCTCCAAAGATCCTTCTTTGCTAGACTGCACACAACTTCACACCTGTTTGCTCATGCCGTCTGGGCCTCAAGGCGGGGCCGGAGTAGCAGGATGGGAATAATGTCTCCAATTTACAGCTTCTTCGGAGCTGCCTAACTGGCCCAATAGCATCTCCCGGAACCCCCAGATTCCAGTGTTACGCTTGGTTTCGCGTGACAAACATTCCAGTCCTTTTTCGCGAACTCTGCCGGGGACTTCATATTCAAAGGTAGGGTAACTCAGGACCTTTGACCGGGTAACCCAAGCCCGGAGGCAGGGTAACTAGATCCCGAGCGTAGGGTAACATTGCTGGGTGGACAAGGGGACTTTATCCTGTTACCATGTCTATTCCATCGCCGGAGATAGACTTCTCTGACCTTTGCCTAGTTACCCAGCATGGCTGAGTAACTGGCCCTTCTGAGGTTCCTAAGTACCCTGACACTGGTCCCAGGTGTATCCAAGTACTTAAGTACCGTTGCTAGCTGGTTCTGTTCATCTCGGAGCCTGGGCCATCGGGTCTCCAGAGGTCAAGGTCTTGCTTGCCTGCCAGTTTCTCACAGTTTGCCCCCAGGCTGCCTGTATGGGTGTAGGTTCTGGCTGCCATAGCTCATGTATGCTGGGTGGTTACAGGGATCCAGGAATGGAACATCTTGGCACCACAGGTGTTGCAGGTGTGCCAAGGATTCCAGCTCCAGTCATCCTTTTTGGATCAACTGCAGGTAGCAATGCAACAGGATCAGGAACACTTAAGAATCCTGACAGCAACGAATGTGGGTGACAAGGAGGTAGACCAACACTTCATGATGGAAAAGGGCTGGCTCCTGTACAAGAACAGGTAGTATGTTCCCAAGGGTCAGAAGTCGAAGCAGACAATTATGCAGCCTGAACATGACTCCCAGATGGCAGGACTCTTTGGGACTTACAAAATGTTTGTTCGGTTAGGGCTAACTTCTACTGGCCTAAGATGGATGAGCATATCAGAGACTACGTATGAACATGTGTTACGTGCCAAAGCAATAAGTCCATCTGGCACGAGAACTTTGGTCTGCGAGAACCTATTGATGTTCTAATACGGCCTTGGGTGGCGATTTTAATGGACTTCATTGTAGCGCTACCGGAGTTGGAAGGGTATACCAAAATTTCTGTCATTGTAGCCGGATTTTTGTAAATAGCACACTTCATACCCATGACCACGGATGTCCCGATCAAGGGGCTTGACTTGTTATTCCTGAAGGAAGTTTGGCGCCTTCATGGACTCCCTGAGTCAATCATCTCCAACAGGGATAGCCGATTGACATCCAAGTTCTGGATGGGTCTAACACGGTTGTTGCAAGTAAAACTAAATGTTTCGACTGCGTTCCACCCAGAGACTGAAGGGCAAACTGAGAGGGTTAATCATGCTCTGGAGCAGTACTTGCATAGCTACTACTCTTAACTACAAGATGACTGGGTTTCGCTATTGTCTCTTGCGGAATTTGGGTATAATACCGAGACATAAGAATCCAACGGGCTGTTGCCATTCGAGATTAACTACAGGTTCAATCCAGTGACAAACTGGTCCAGTATAGCATTCAGTCATCAAGGAATACATCCAAGTAGTGAGCTCTTGTTATAGAGTCCGAAGGAACCTGGCAAGAGATTGGAGAAACGATCCAATGGGCACAGGAATGGCAACGGAAGAGGCACGACCGGAGAAGGTTGCGATCACTGGACTACATTACCTGAGAGGTTGTGGCCTCTAGTCAGACTCAGAAAGCAGACTGTGTGGTGTTGAAAAGGAACAACATCCGTACCAAGTGTCTGATAGGGAAGCGGGAGCACTGGAAATTTGGCCCCTTGTCGGTCAAATATCGCGTGCGTACCCAGGAGTACGAACTCCAATTCCCCGCTATGTGGAACGTGCACCTGGTTTTAAATGTCATATTGCTAGAACCATAACGCGAGTATCCGAGAACGGGTAGGGTCAATGAAGTACGCACTACAGAGCTGATGGGTAATAAGCTACGTGGCGTTATCGAAGCTGCAGTAGACAGACGATAGTGCGGTAGAGCAAAGGCGAAATTCCGGTCACACTTTGTTCAGTACCTGGTTTCATGGGAAGGCTATGGAGCTGAGGAGAACTCGTGGGAGTCCTGTGAGATGCCAGAAGGGACAGGATTACAGGCCATTCTGCATTTCCATCAAAGATATCCCTCCGAGCCCAAGGACCATAGGGTTGTGCGGGAATTGAGCTGTAGAAATAAGAGATGACGCTGATGGTCCGGGATGGACTGTTGAGAAGAGGGGAGTGATGTAATAACCCAGCATACATCACCTATGGCAGCTAGAACCTACACCCATATAGGCAGCGAGGAGGCGAACTGGTAGGAACCGGCAGGCAAGGAGGAGCTTGACCTACGGAGACCCGATGGCAGGTGCTCCCAGACGAACAGAACGGGCTGGCCCTGGTACTCAGGCACTTGGGTACACCCGGGAGCCGTGTCAGCGTACTTAGGAAGCTTTGAAGGGGCAGTTACTCGGCCATGCCGGGTAACTGGGAAATGGTCATAGAGGTCTATCTCCAGTGACAGAATAGACAGGGAAACAGGGTAAAGCCCTCTTGTCCACCAGGGAAGGTTACGCTACCCTCAGGGTTAGGTTACCCTGTGTTGGGGCTTGGGTTACCTTGTCAAAAGTCCTGGGTTACCCTAACTTTCAATAAGAAGTGTCTGGAGAGTTCAGAAAAAATGACCAGAATGTTTGTCACGCGAAACCAGGCATGATACGGGAATCTGAGGTTCCGGGAGATGCTATTGGGCGAGCTGCGCAGCTCCGAAGAAGCTGTAAATTGGAGACATTATTCCCATAGTGCCCCTCCAGCCGTGCCCTGAGCTCCGAATGCCATGGGCAAACATGTGTGTAGTTGTGCACAGTCTGGCAAAGAGGAATCTTTGCAGATCTGCGTCCAACACCGTATATGTCGCTGCCATCCGGTCGACCCTAGGCTATTCGCAGGGTATATGCAGAGGCACAGTGTGGAAGGTGGGGTAACTCCTCCAAGTTGTTCAGACTAGAACGGACCAAAACCAATGGAGTTAGCGGGAGTTAGCCGTGGGGGGCCCGCAGGAAGTCCCTGGTGGTGCGCAGGTGATGGGGAGAGTTTTACACTTACGAAGCCCGAATATGCTCCCAACACCATACTCTCTGAAAGGGAAGTGCAGAGACACCATACACATGATTTCTATGACAGGTAAGGTGAATCCGACGTGGTGGTCATGGGTAGTGCTCATTGGATTACTCCGCGACCATCACATACTGCGGAGGACACCGGAAGCGCGCGATTCATAAATAGTAGATAGATAAACTACTCGCGATAGCTTCCAGGGTCAAGTAGAGATCACTCCACATGGGAAGGGTGTTATAGATAGTCCCATTCATCAGGTGTCTTGACTGTCAGCCTCTGGCAAGGCACCGATGCGGGGAGGTTGGCACTCCAGCGGGCTAATTGAGATTGCGCCATAGAAACGATAACCGCATGAGGGGAATGCCAACCAGGGTGTGTCGACACTTGCATGCCTGAAGAGTGTGCTAGGAGACATGTTGGACCACCCTTAGCGGAGAGGACTGTGCTCGAATTGTTGGAGTAAATGGATGGGGGAGTTGCTCGCCTAAGACAAAACCACTTGAATGTCTTTGCGAGAACTCGCCTACCCCCACAATGAATCCGCTCAAGAGCTTAATTGAGTGAGGCATCAGGCTTAACGATATTAAGTTTTGCAGTTTACTTTAGACTTACATTTGGGTGTACGTTGGGAGATAAGTTTGCAGTTGTTCGGCGTTGTGGCAACCTTAGCATCCATCTTCCTAGTGGTGTGTCCATTACACTGTATTGTCTACATAGGAGTGGTAGTTTTCCAACTGTTCAGGTTGGGGATGCATGCCCTCTAGCACCATGGGTTGATTAAAAGGCAAGGTGGCAGTGGCCTGAATGCAGCAGGACCTTTTGTTTGGGCACACTGTGGCCACATAATGACCCAGCATACATGAGCTATGGCAGCCAGAACCTACACCCATACAGGCAACCCGGAGGCAAACTGGTAGGAACCGGCGGGCAAGGAAGACCTTGACCTATGGAGACCCGATGGCCCGGGCTCAGGGATGAACAGAAATTGGTTGCAAGAGTACCTAGGTACTTAGATACACCCCAGAGCAGTGTCAGCGTACTTAGGGAGCTCTGAAGGGGCAGTTACTCAGCCAGGCCGGGTAACTGGGGAAAGGTCTATCTCAGGCAAGAGAATGGACAGGGTAATAGGGTAAAAGTCCCCTTGTCCAGCAGGCAAGGTTACCCTACCTTCAGGGTCAGGTTACCCTGCCAAAGGTCCTGAGTTACCCTACCTGTCAATACGAAGTCTCTTGGGGAGTTGGGGAAAATTGACTGGAATCTGTGTCACGCGAAACCATGCACAATACTGGAATCTAGGGTCCTGGGAGATGCTATTGGGCGAGCTGCGCAGCTCCGAAGAAGCTGTAAATTGGAGACATTATTCCTGTCATGCCCCTCCAGCCCCGCCTTGAGGCCCGGACGTCATGGGCAAAGGGGTGTGCAGTTGTGCGCAGACTAGCAAAAAAGGATCTTTGGAGACCTGCTTGCAACACCGTCTACGTCGCCGCCGTCCGATCGACTGTAGGCTGTTCGTGTGATATACAAGGGGGCATAGGGTGGAAAGTGGAGTATCTCCTCCAAGTTGTTTGGAGTAAAACAGACCAAAACTGACAGAGTTAACAGGAGTTAACCGTGGGGGTCTTGAAGGTAGTCCCGGGTGGTGCTGGGGCGACGGGGACAGTTTTACACTTACCAAGCCCAAACGTGCTCCCAACGCCATAGGCTCTGGAAGGGAAGTGCAGAGACAGTAACCGCATGATTCCTACCACAGAAAAGGTAGTTCCAAGGTGGTGGTCATGGGTAGCGCCCATTGGATCACTCCCGGACCACCAGATACTGTGGAAGATACCGGAAGCCCGAGACTTGTAAGTAGTAGATAGACCAACCGCTCACGGTAGCTTCCAGGGTCTAGTAGAGATCACTACATATGGGAAGGGTGCCATAGATAGTCCGGTCTATCCGGTGTCTTGACTGTTAGCCACTGGCAAGACACCGATGCGATGATCTTTTCACTCCGGTGGCCAAATTGAGAATGCCCTACAGAAACGATGCTTGCATCTGGTGCACGCCGACTAGAGAGTGTCGACACTTGCATGCCCAAAGGGGGTGCCAGCAGATGTGTCAGACCACCCTTAGCGTAGAAGGGTGTGCTCAAATAGTTGGAGTAAACTGATGGGGTAGAGTCTGGTATAAGATAAAACTACTTGAATATCTATGCGAGAACTCGTCTACCCCCAACATCAATCCTCGCAAGACCTCAATTGAGTGAAGCATCAGGCTTCACAATATTAAGTTTTCCCGCTTACTTTACTCTTACATTGTGTGAGCTTTGGCGATAAGTTTGAAGTTATTCAGTGCGGTTGCACCCTTGGGATCCATCTTCCTAGGGGAGCCCCCGTTACAGGCCATATATCCTAGGCCTCCACAGCATAGGTATTGTCCCTTTCTCATCCTGTTGTCCTACTGTGCATCAGTCAAGGTTCATTGTCCTGTGGAGAGGTCTATGGAGCCAGAGGCAGTACTCGTAGGAGTGGTGGCTGTGGGAGCAGGACTGGTAGAGTCAGGTTGGGTGGGTCCAGGAGCGCACTATGAGGAGGAGGAGGAGGAGGAGTGTTTCTCATCAGCTCCATGGGCGCGAATGTAGTTGTTCAACCTTTTCAACAAGTTACCATATGCTGTTCGTACCATAGGAGCGTCAGCATTGGTGGTTAGAGTGTTGTAGTTCTTAGCTGAGACCTCGGTAGAGGGCATCCCCCTTAGCAGTTTCGTTCTACTTCGTGTCGGTGGCCAAGTACAGGAAATCTCTGACGTACTCCGTAAATGGGTGGTTCTTCTGCGCGAGATCTCTTATTCCCCTTTCTGCAGGAGAGTAACAATTCCTACCAGTTAGCACTTCTGTAACAATCCTGACCAGTCAGCGTTTCCCTAACATGCGCAACAATACCTTCGCCTTGAACACTCAAGGTTTCATGTCTTCTTCCACATCTGATAGCTAAGCACTCAAGGCTCCTGTCTCACAGCTCGCTTATGTGGGTAGTTGCACAATGGGGCCACTTAGGCGGAGAGCAAAGTGGTAAAGTTATAAGTAGGAAGATACAAAGATGATAGCGTGAAGGGCTCATCCTCCTGGATCCTTGTGAGGCTTTTTATACTTGCTCTTCAAGTCATCCCTAACCCTGTGACCCATGCCACTGAGTCACCTCCTATAGTCATGTGCGCTAGTGCGTCACATGTGTGAGACCCATAACTCACTAGTTGAGTCATGTGTGCAAGTCATTACAACATGCACCTTCACGACTGCCAGTTGTTCAAGTGTATTCAACCAATCACAACATACTAGCGACTCATAACTGTGAGTCCTGTGAAACCCCACCTCGCTAACATAAGTCATGGTCCAAAAGCCCAACCAACCTGCCTTGCCGGTAAGCCTTACTCAGTTCTCCAAACATTCGGTTCTGAGTCTTCCATAACGTAAGAAAACCTCCCGCCCTGTTATCATTTGTGATATTACCCCCTCTCTCCCTATACCCTGCATCCCATAAGGCTACGCCCATTGTGTCAGGGCCCTTCTCCATGCTTTCGCTTCTCTTCCCCACAATTTCCACAGAGACTCCATTCGCGTTGCCAATTTTCCCACAGTTGTTAGACGATGGTGTTCACAACCTAGCAAGTTCACGGTTGCGTCCCGCTCGTGTTTTCCCTGGCGTTGATCGTTGCTTATTGGTTGGTCAGGTCCTCTTGAGCCTCATATAGCATTCTCCACAGCTCATCAATCTATCAGTGTAGGCTGTCCATGTCCACGAGGGTTTCCAGGTTTTCCTCGTGTCCCTATCCCTCCTGCCATGCCCTCATGGCTGCCCCATGTGTACTTATTCCATTGTGGCCCCTTTTCACCAACTTCTGGCTTCGGTCTTTTTGGGGATAATATCCCGCATCTATATTTTCTATTTCATGGGTCTTGTACCCATCCCTATAGTACTGTGGCCACCTTTCCTTCCCCAGAATTTCTGTTCTGTTCTCATGAGTCCTGGGGGCCTGGGGAAACCATCCTTCTCCGTGTTTATCGCTCCGGTGCCCCCTGCCCTCATCATTGTAGCAGCCCATCCCTGATAGGGCCTTGTGTTCTGCAGTTTTCTGTGCCTCTCATCGCCATTTATGTAACTTGGCTTTGGAAGGCTATTCATATCCTGGGCTAGCCGGGGTGAGGTTACCAGGGTGAGCGATCATGGTGTTCTATCCCTCTTATGGCCCCTTCAGCGCTGCCTCAGTCTGTGCAATTTCGATTTTGACCGAGCTGGGGTTTCTGGGGGTATCGTTGGTGGAAGCGATGGACTGCGAGTTCTGCATTTTCGAAATTGGTCGCCTGATACTAAGTCACATTCATTTCGGATGAATAACCAGTCCACTTAGCACAGTATTGAAGTTTCACTGCTGTCCAAGTGAGAATGGATTGTTTCTTCAAGTTCATATTTATCTTCCCCCTTTATCTCTACAGGCGGAGGGGGAAGAGTTTCTTGCGAAGGTAGTGTGCAATTTGAGTAGAGTTCAAGGAGCGAGATGTGGAATGTCTTGTGTATTGGCATCTGCTGTGGGAGGTCGAGCTTATAAGTGCACCAGTGGCCTTTTACCAAGACTTTGAATTGTCCAATTTCCGTGTAGTCGAGTTTTTTTGATCATCTTATAGTTTGTACCTTTCGCTGTAGTAGCCATGCCATATCTCCTATTTTCAGGTCTGGATTGGGACTGTGGTGTTGATCGTGATTTTCCTTTTGTCGTAGTTCTGCCATAACCAGCTTGGTCCGCAAGACTTCATGAAGTGATGCTCTCTCGTTAGAGCCAGATATCTTCCTCCTGGTCTGGAGACCATAAGCCAAACTTTATGCTTGCACCTTGAGCATCCCCTGTGTCTGGTTCACAGAATGCTCCGAATGTTAATAGGGAATCAGGACGCAAGGTCGTTCCGACGTCGTGTCCTGATTTGCGTCATTTAGTGTCCCTTGTCCGAACTCCTCCCTGACACTGACCTCTTGCATTCTCAGGGCCCTGACAATGTCTGGTACAACATGCTTGTAGCTGGAATATCTCTGGTACACCTGCCGGGCGCCCCGACTATGCCAAATTTCTGCTGTTGCATCTGGGCAATGTTGTAACGTGTTCGGGCTAGGCCCTAGTCACGTAGCGGTACGATAGGAGCAGATGGCTTCATGATCAACACGAAGAGAGCGCTGCTTGCTAAAGGAGGCTTCGAATGGGGTGTAATAGGAGATCAAAGAAGTAAGCGTTCAACCAAGTATATTTAAGAATACTATCTGTCGAAGTCTGCTGTTTCCATGGTGGGAATCAGCAGTCTTTAAATACAGCATACCGCTTATTTCCAGTATGAGCGATAGTGCAAAACAATGTGTGTATCAACCGATAGCACACGAAACAATACAAGTATCAAACGATACTGTGAAACCAAACATAAAACAATGTGTGTATCAACCGATAGCACACGAAACAATACAAGTATCAAACGATACTGTGAAACCAAACATAAAACAATGTGTGTATCAACCGATAGCACACGAAACAATACAAGTATCAAACGATACTGTGAAACCAAACATAAAACAATGTGTGTATCAACCGATAGCACACGAAACAATACAAGTATCAAACGATACTGTGAAACCAAACATAAAACAATGTGTGTATCAACCGATAGCACACGAAACAATACAAGTATCAAACGATACTGTGAAACCAAACATAAAACAATGTGTGTATCAACCGATAGCACACGAAACAATACAAGTATCAAACGATACTGTGAAACCAAACATAAAACAATGTGTGTATCAACCGATAGCACACGAAACAATACAAGTATCAAACGATACTGTGAAACCAAACATAAAACAATGTGTGTATCAACCGATAGCACACGAAACAATACAAGTATCAAACGATACTGTGAAACCAAACATAAAACAATGTGTGTATCAACCGATAGCACACGAAACAATACAAGTATCAAACGATACTGTGAAACCAAACATAAAACAATGTGTGTATCAACCGATAGCACACGAAACAATACAAGTATCAAACGATACTGTGAAACCAAACATAAAACAATGTGTGTATCAACCGATAGCACACGAAACAATACAAGTATCAAACGATACTGTGAAACCAAACATAAAACAATGTGTGTATCAACCGATAGCACACGAAACAATACAAGTATCAAACGATACTGTGAAACCAAACATAAAACAATGTGTGTATCAACCGATAGCACACGAAACAATACAAGTATCAAACGATACTGTGAAACCAAACATAAAACAATGTGTGTATCAACCGATAGCACACGAAACAATACAAGTATCAAACGATACTGTGAAACCAAACATAAAACAATGTGTGTATCAACCGATAGCACACGAAACAATACAAGTATCAAACGATACTGTGAAACCAAACATAAAACAATGTGTGTATCAACCGATAGCACACGAAACAATACAAGTATCAAACGATACTGTGAAACCAAACATAAAACAATGTGTGTATCAACCGATAGCACACGAAACAATACAAGTATCAAACGATACTGTGAAACCAAACATAAAACAATGTGTGTATCAACCGATAGCACACGAAACAATACAAGTATCAAACGATACTGTGAAACCAAACATAAAACAATGTGTGTATCAACCGATAGCACACGAAACAATACAAGTATCAAACGATACTGTGAAACCAAACATAAAACAATGTGTGTATCAACCGATAGCACACGAAACAATACAAGTATCAAACGATACTGTGAAACCAAACATAAAACAATGTGTGTATCAACCGATAGCACACGAAACAATACAAGTATCAAACGATACTGTGAAACCAAACATAAAACAATGTGTGTATCAACCGATAGCACACGAAACAATACAAGTATCAAACGATACTGTGAAACCAAACATAAAACAATGTGTGTATCAACCGATAGCACACGAAACAATACAAGTATCAAACGATACTGTGAAACCAAACATAAAACAATGTGTGTATCAACCGATAGCACACGAAACAATACAAGTATCAAACGATACTGTGAAACCAAACATAAAACAATGTGTGTATCAACCGATAGCACACGAAACAATACAAGTATCAAACGATACTGTGAAACCAAACATAAAACAATGTGTGTATCAACCGATAGCACACGAAACAATACAAGTATCAAACGATACTGTGAAACCAAACATAAAACAATGTGTGTATCAACCGATAGCACACGAAACAATACAAGTATCAAACGATACTGTGAAACCAAACATAAAACAATGTGTGTATCAACCGATAGCACACGAAACAATACAAGTATCAAACGATACTGTGAAACCAAACATAAAACAATGTGTGTATCAACCGATAGCACACGAAACAATACAAGTATCAAACGATACTGTGAAACCAAACATAAAACAATGTGTGTATCAACCGATAGCACACGAAACAATACAAGTATCAAACGATACTGTGAAACCAAACATAAAACAATGTGTGTATCAACCGATAGCACACGAAACAATACAAGTATCAAACGATACTGTGAAACCAAACATAAAACAATGTGTGTATCAACCGATAGCACACGAAACAATACAAGTATCAAACGATACTGTGAAACCAAACATAAAACAATGTGTGTATCAACCGATAGCACACGAAACAATACAAGTATCAAACGATACTGTGAAACCAAACATAAAACAATGTGTGTATCAACCGATAGCACACGAAACAATACAAGTATCAAACGATACTGTGAAACCAAACATAAAACAATGTGTGTATCAACCGATAGCACACGAAACAATACAAGTATCAAACGATACTGTGAAACCAAACATAAAACAATGTGTGTATCAACCGATAGCACACGAAACAATACAAGTATCAAACGATACTGTGAAACCAAACATAAAACAATGTGTGTATCAACCGATAGCACACGAAACAATACAAGTATCAAACGATACTGTGAAACCAAACATAAAACAATGTGTGTATCAACCGATAGCACACGAAACAATACAAGTATCAAACGATACTGTGAAACCAAACATAAAACAATGTGTGTATCAACCGATAGCACACGAAACAATACAAGTATCAAACGATACTGTGAAACCAAACATAAAACAATGTGTGTATCAACCGATAGCACACGAAACAATACAAGTATCAAACGATACTGTGAAACCAAACATAAAACAATGTGTGTATCAACCGATAGCACACGAAACAATACAAGTATCAAACGATACTGTGAAACCAAACATAAAACAATGTGTGTATCAACCGATAGCACACGAAACAATACAAGTATCAAACGATACTGTGAAACCAAACATAAAACAATGTGTGTATCAACCGATAGCACACGAAACAATACAAGTATCAAACGATACTGTGAAACCAAACATAAAACAATGTGTGTATCAACCGATAGCACACGAAACAATACAAGTATCAAACGATACTGTGAAACCAAACATAAAACAATGTGTGTATCAACCGATAGCACACGAAACAATACAAGTATCAAACGATACTGTGAAACCAAACATAAAACAATGTGTGTATCAACCGATAGCACACGAAACAATACAAGTATCAAACGATACTGTGAAACCAAACATAAAACAATGTGTGTATCAACCGATAGCACACGAAACAATACAAGTATCAAACGATACTGTGAAACCAAACATAAAACAATGTGTGTATCAACCGATAGCACACGAAACAATACAAGTATCAAACGATACTGTGAAACCAAACATAAAACAATGTGTGTATCAACCGATAGCACACGAAACAATACAAGTATCAAACGATACTGTGAAACCAAACATAAAACAATGTGTGTATCAACCGATAGCACACGAAACAATACAAGTATCAAACGATACTGTGAAACCAAACATAAAACAATGTGTGTATCAACCGATAGCACACGAAACAATACAAGTATCAAACGATACTGTGAAACCAAACATAAAACAATGTGTGTATCAACCGATAGCACACGAAACAATACAAGTATCAAACGATACTGTGAAACCAAACATAAAACAATGTGTGTATCAACCGATAGCACACGAAACAATACAAGTATCAAACGATACTGTGAAACCAAACATAAAACAATGTGTGTATCAACCGATAGCACACGAAACAATACAAGTATCAAACGATACTGTGAAACCAAACATAAAACAATGTGTGTATCAACCGATAGCACACGAAACAATACAAGTATCAAACGATACTGTGAAACCAAACATAAAACAATGTGTGTATCAACCGATAGCACACGAAACAATACAAGTATCAAACGATACTGTGAAACCAAACATAAAACAATGTGTGTATCAACCGATAGCACACGAAACAATACAAGTATCAAACGATACTGTGAAACCAAACATAAAACAATGTGTGTATCAACCGATAGCACACGAAACAATACAAGTATCAAACGATACTGTGAAACCAAACATAAAACAATGTGTGTATCAACCGATAGCACACGAAACAATACAAGTATCAAACGATACTGTGAAACCAAACATAAAACAATGTGTGTATCAACCGATAGCACACGAAACAATACAAGTATCAAACGATACTGTGAAACCAAACATAAAACAATGTGTGTATCAACCGATAGCACACGAAACAATACAAGTATCAAACGATACTGTGAAACCAAACATAAAACAATGTGTGTATCAACCGATAGCACACGAAACAATACAAGTATCAAACGATACTGTGAAACCAAACATAAAACAATGTGTGTATCAACCGATAGCACACGAAACAATACAAGTATCAAACGATACTGTGAAACCAAACATAAAACAATGTGTGTATCAACCGATAGCACACGAAACAATACAAGTATCAAACGATACTGTGAAACCAAACATAAAACAATGTGTGTATCAACCGATAGCACACGAAACAATACAAGTATCAAACGATACTGTGAAACCAAACATAAAACAATGTGTGTATCAACCGATAGCACACGAAACAATACAAGTATCAAACGATACTGTGAAACCAAACATAAAACAATGTGTGTATCAACCGATAGCACACGAAACAATACAAGTATCAAACGATACTGTGAAACCAAACATAAAACAATGTGTGTATCAACCGATAGCACACGAAACAATACAAGTATCAAACGATACTGTGAAACCAAACATAAAACAATGTGTGTATCAACCGATAGCACACGAAACAATACAAGTATCAAACGATACTGTGAAACCAAACATAAAACAATGTGTGTATCAACCGATAGCACACGAAACAATACAAGTATCAAACGATACTGTGAAACCAAACATAAAACAATGTGTGTATCAACCGATAGCACACGAAACAATACAAGTATCAAACGATACTGTGAAACCAAACATAAAACAATGTGTGTATCAACCGATAGCACACGAAACAATACAAGTATCAAACGATACTGTGAAACCAAACATAAAACAATGTGTGTATCAACCGATAGCACACGAAACAATACAAGTATCAAACGATACTGTGAAACCAAACATAAAACAATGTGTGTATCAACCGATAGCACACGAAACAATACAAGTATCAAACGATACTGTGAAACCAAACATAAAACAATGTGTGTATCAACCGATAGCACACGAAACAATACAAGTATCAAACGATACTGTGAAACCAAACATAAAACAATGTGTGTATCAACCGATAGCACACGAAACAATACAAGTATCAAACGATACTGTGAAACCAAACATAAAACAATGTGTGTATCAACCGATAGCACACGAAACAATACAAGTATCAAACGATACTGTGAAACCAAACATAAAACAATGTGTGTATCAACCGATAGCACACGAAACAATACAAGTATCAAACGATACTGTGAAACCAAACATAAAACAATGTGTGTATCAACCGATAGCACACGAAACAATACAAGTATCAAACGATACTGTGAAACCAAACATAAAACAATGTGTGTATCAACCGATAGCACACGAAACAATACAAGTATCAAACGATACTGTGAAACCAAACATAAAACAATGTGTGTATCAACCGATAGCACACGAAACAATACAAGTATCAAACGATACTGTGAAACCAAACATAAAACCCTAGTAACCCGTACCGGTTACACTCCCAAAATAAAATAACAATTTCATCAAAACAAAACAATCTAAGGAAATCCCAATGCGTTCCTATCGGCCGGCAGTCCCGCTATTCTCCGGATAGGATCCATCCTCATCGTCATCGCTATCGTACAGCAGTCTCAAATCGTCCTGCAACAAGTACTCCGCACCTTCCAACCATTTCTCCAAGCACTCCCCGCATGGCGCTTCGCGCACAAAGCAACCAGACTCCCAGTAATGTGGCAGGTCCACCAAGTTCCGGACTATCCGGTCCTGCCATTCCTCCGTCTCGACATCGATCCGTCCGCAATCCGCGCAGTGATCGATGTAGAAAATCTTCCAGTATGCGTATTCTGGAATGATTTCGCGGTAAAGTAGGTACCCCAAAATGAGCTCTCGTCCCCTGATGCTGACTTCTGCGTAGGTCGACATTTTGGTTTTTCTTTCTTGCGTAAGGGTAATTTTGTAATGTGAAGACTTTTGTAAGGGTTAAAGGTTTCGAGGGCAGGTAGGGTGGTTTGTTTTCTTCGATGGTTTAGGGGTTGGTGGGTGGTATTTATGTTCGGTGGTGACCTCGCTTAGGTGTTGGCCTCGCTTAGGTCTTCATAGGAAGGGGTTTGGTGCTTAATTTCGGTTTCTTCCGTCTCCATGCAACCATCACATTTTTCTGTGCTCAGGTAGCACCCGCTACCGAAGCGAAAAATATCTGACACTGATTCTCCCCACATTCGTCCCGTCGATTCTGTTGTTATTTCTAAGCATTTGTTGCAGATGTGTATGAATAGTCGGTGGGTAAGGTGTTGTCTAGGGATAATATCACGGTTCACCAACAGTCCCATAAGCTGATGGCGCAGTCTCCAAGGTACTTGCTCATAGTTTGACATCGTAAGGCTGTTGGATGGAGTGTTCTTTTCTTTTGTTATTGCCAGTACTCCGCCTCGGCCAGTTGGGCTAGGTATGCCGCTTCATCTTCCATTACCCGATTCTCATCTTCGCTGCTTTCGAAGTCGCTTTCGAAGTGGGCTGACCAGAATCCATCCTGTATCCCTTGGTCTGTGTCTGGGCGCAGATGTTGGATTTCTGGTAGGGTTGGGCTCCATGCCACCGTCACATGGTTTATCGTAGGGGGTAGCTCGTCCTCTGGTTTGTTGTCTTCCCACCATCGATTAACCGCTTCCATCGCGTTTTCCAATCCCTCAAGGGGTTCCCAGCTATTTTCTGTTTCCGGGTACCCTACCCATTTTACTAGGAACTGGTCACGGTCATATCGTTTTCGGTGGTCTCGTATGGTTTCCACTTCCCATTCCGGTTTCTCGTTTACCACGATTGGGGGTGGTTTTGCGTGGCTCCTTGCAGGAAAAGAAATGTCATCGTTCGGACGGTATCTTTTCACGGTGGAAGCATGAAATGTCGCTTCTCGGTTTCTGTACATTCTGCCATCCATCTCGACCGTGTAGTTTTGTGTATGCTCATCGTATTCGATTATCTTGAATGGTCCATGCCAGCGTGGTTGCAGTTTCTTGCTCCGTCCTGATTCTGTTGCGAACAAACTTCCATATACTAGTAACAAGTTTCCCTTCCCTATCGGTGTATGGTGTCTGCGTCGTTTTGCTGCCGTTCTCGTACTTCTAAACCGTGCCATTTTAATCGCATTGAAAGCCGCGTTCCGGATTGCTTGGTGCCTGTTTAGTAATTCGTCGGCTGCCGGTACTGCGGAATTTTTGAAGTTTGCTAGGGGCAGTAGTGGGTAATTCTTTCCGAAAATGGCTTTATATGGTGACATGCCGAGAGTTTCTGACCATCCCGCATTCAGGTATGCTGCTGTCTCTGGTATGGCATCAAACCAATTGTTTTGTCTGGCGTTGACTAGGTTTCGGAGAGCTGTCTTTAATTCTCGAATTTTCCTTTCGACCTGTCCATTGGTTTCGTAATGGCCTGGTGCCGCCTTGATGTGTTCAATGCCTAACGATCGGCACTGTTGTCTCCACACATGTGATTCAAACCTTGGGTCCGCATCGCTCACTAGAGATGTTGGGTAGCCATGGGGTGTAAATATTTTGTTACGTAGCAGTTCCCAGGTTGCTATTGCTGTTACTTGCTTCGTTGTAGGTATAAGCCACGTGAATCCTGAAAACCTATCCATCGCAACCAGAATCGTATCGTATCCCCATGAGTTGTGGAAGGGTCCTGCAAAGTCAATGGCTATTGATTCGAAGATTTCTGATGGCAGGGCAATTGTTTGAGCCCTTCCTTCTGGCAATTTCGTAGGTTCCTTATTCACCTGGCATGTGTGGCACGGGGCTTTATACGCTCTAAAGTCTTTCCGCATTTCAGGCCAAAATAGGTACTCCGTTGCGTATCGCAAGTTTCGTTCGCTGCTGTGGTGGCCCTTGTTGTGAATTTCGTTAATAACATATTCTCGTAACGTCGTGTTTCCATATGCGGGGCCTTTTGTGATATACAGGCAGTCCTCCCCGTATCTGGTTTCTGCGTATAGCATTCCGTTTGCAACCTTGTAAGAGGATAAGTCTCCGGTGGAGTCCATACTTTCATTTACCTTCTTCCAAATTGGTTCCTTTAGGTATGCTGCTGCCATGTGCGCTTGGAACGTTCCGATCATTTCATTGACTGCTTGTAAGGTGTCGCGTTCGTCTTCTATTTCGCCTCCCCTGGTTGTCTCAAATAACTCGTCCTCCTCGTTGCCTTCTAAGACATCGTAAAGCCCGCGTCGGTATTCTGTCATTGTCGGGGGCATTAGCGAGACTATTGTCTCATTGGTAAGGCTTTCCAGCCGTTCCGCTCGCCTAATGGGTGTTGGGCTATCAGGTCCTGGCATTCGGAATGCCGTTATTGTCTCCGTCGTAAGGTTTTCCATTGGTTCTGGCTCCGGCATTAGGAATGCTGGGGCCTCCGGATTTAGCAGTGCCGGGATTGCATAAGATCTAGGCGTTGGCTGGGCAAGGGTGGACGGTCCTTCTCCTGCACTTATTGGTCTTTCGCCGGTGGTTTGTTGCCATTCCCAGTCATTGATTTTGGGGGACTCCGGAGGGCTTGGGTCGATTTCCATACTCGGAGGGCTCGGTCCATCACTAGATAGATAAGGGGTCGATTTACCCCGTTGTCGAGGATGGTTGTTCGTAAATTTGATCTCTGTTTGGTGATATGGGCAATGATCCACGTAACAGTGTGAGTAGTGAAGGGCGCTATGTTGGAGTTCTTCTGCTGGCGTACTGCGCAGAGTACATGCGTCACCCCAATCGTTTCCTGCAACAATCGAGCAGGGGCTTTCGGGAGGTACGGGGCTTCGTTGGGGTACTCAGGATAGGAGTAAGGAGGGGAAGTAGGGGAGTACTCCTGCGTGGGCTCCATTGTGTTTGATTCTTGTTCGTAGACTGTGTTATCCGAGATGTCATCCGCTTCTTTCGTATAATCATGGACATAAAGTGGATTCGAGTCTGGTTCTCCCTCGTAAATTCGGGAAAGGGCGTCAGCTAAATAGGTCGTGCTTCCTGGTGCGTAGACTATCTTCGCGTCGCATTTTCTCCAGGCACTTAGCCATCTCACTTGTTTCCTGCTAGGGTTCTTGGCCGTTCGCAGGTGTGTTAAGGGTTGGTGGTCTGTGACTATTGTGAAGGGATTTCCCATCA
>PYWC01000004.1:1756522-1800629 GCA_003182015.1 Tuber magnatum | reverse complement strand
TGATTTTGCAGGACCATTCCACAACTCATGGGGATACGATACGATTCTGGTTGTGATGGATAGGTTTTCAGCATTCACGTGGCTTATACCTACAACGAAGCAAGTAACAGCAATAGCAACCTGGGAACTGCTACGCAACAAAACATTTACACCCCATGGCTACCCAACATCTCTAGTACACGATCCGGACCCAAGGTTTGAGTCACATGTGCGAAGACAACAGTGTCGATCGTTAGGCATTGAACATACCAAGGCGGTACCAGGCCATGATGAAACGAATGGACAGGTCGAAAGGAAAATTCGAGAATTAAAAACAGCTCTGCGAAACCTGGTTAAAGCCAGACAAAACAATTGGTCTGATGCCATACAAGAAACAGCAGAATACCTGAATGCGGGATGGTCAGAGACTCTCGGCATGTCACCATATAAAGCCATTTTCGGAATGAATTACCCACTACTGCCCCTAGCAAACTTCAAAAACTCCGCAGTACCGGCTGCCGATGAATTACTAAACAGGCACCAAGCAATCCGGAATATGGCATTCAATGCGAATAAAATGGCACGGTTTGGAAGCATGAGAACGGCAGCGAAATGACGCAGACACCATACACTGATAGGGAAGGCCAATTTGTTACTGGCATATGGAAGTTTATTCGCAACAGAATCACGATGTAGCAAGAAATTAGAACCGCGCTGGCGTGGACCATTGAGGATAAGCGGATATGATGAGCATACACAAAACTACAGGCTAGAAATGGATGGCACAATGTACAGAAACCGAGAAGCGACATTTCCTGCTTCCACCATGAAAAAATACCACCCGAACGATAATGTCTCCTTTCCAGCCAGGAGCCACGCAAAACCACCTCCAATCGTGGTAAACGAGAAACCGGAATGGGAAGTGCAAAGTGTACGACGCGACAGAAGACGGTATGACCATGACTAGTTCCTAGTGAAATGGGTAGGGTACCGGGAAACGGAAAATAGCTGGGAACCCCTTGGGGGATTGGAAAATGCGATAGAAGCGATTAATCAATGGTGGGAAGACAACAAACTGGAAAACCGGATACCCCCTACAATAAACCATGTGACGGTGGCGTGGAGCCCAACCCTACCAGAAATCCAACATCTGCGCCCAGACACAGACCAAGGGATACAGGACGGATTCTGGTCAGCCCACTTCGAAAGCGACTTCGAAAGTAGCAAAAATGAGAATCGGGTAATGGAAGCTGAAGCGGCATACCTAGCCTGGCTGGCCGAGGCGGAGTACTGGCAATAGCGAAAGGAAAGAACACTCCATCCAACAGCCTTACGATGTCAAACTATGAGCAAGTACCTGGGAGACTGCACTATCAGCCAATGGGACTGTTGGTGAACCGTAATATTATCCCTAGACGATACCTTACATACCGACTATTCATACACATCTGCAACAAATGCTTTGATATAACAACTGAATCGACGGGACGAATGTGGGGAGAATCAGTGCCAGATGTTTTCCGCTTCGGTAGCGGGTGCTACCTGAGCACAGAAAAATGTGACGGTTGCGTGGAGACAGAAGAAACCGAAATTAAGCAGCAATCCCCTTCCCATGAAGACCTAAGCGAGGCCAACACCTAAGCGAGGTCACCACCGAAATATAAATACCACCCACCACCCCCCTAAACCACTGAAGAAAACAGACCACACTACCAAACCTCCAAACCTTTAACCCTTCCCAAATTCTTCACCATATTACAAACCTACCCTTGCACGAGAAAAAAAAACCAAAATGTCGACCTACGCAGAAGTCAGCATCAAGGGATGAGACCTCATTTTGGGGTACCTACTTTACCGAGAAATCATTCCACAAGACGCATACTGGAAGATTTTCTTCAGCGATCCCTGCGAGGATCGCGGACAAATCGATGTCGAGACGGAGGAATGGGAGGACCGAATAGTACGGAACCTCGTGGACCTGCCACACTACTGGGAGTCAGGTTGTTTTGTGCGTGGAGCGCCATGTTGGGAGTGCTTGGAGAGAAAGTTGGAAGGTGCGGAGTGGATGTTGCAGGACGACTTGAGGTTGCTGCACGATAGCGATGACGAGGAGGATGGGTCCTTTCCGGAGAATAGTGGAACTACCGGCTATTAGGATTTCCTTGGATTGTTTTGTTTTGGTGAAATTGTTAGGTTATTTTGTGAGTGTAACCGGTACAGGTTACTAGGGTGTTATGTTTGGTTTCACAGTATCGTTTGATACTTATATTGTTTCGTGTGCTATCAGTTGATATACACAATGTTTTATGTTTGGTTTCACAGTATCGTTTGATACTTATATTGTTTCGTGTGCTATCGGGTGATACACACCTTGTTTTATGTTTCCTTTTACAGTATCGTTTCCTGTGCTATCGGTTGATACACACCTTGTTTTATATTTGGTTTTACAGTATCATTTGATACTTGTTTCGTTTCCTGTGCTATCGGTTGATACACACAATGTTTTGCAATATCGCTCATACTGGAGATAAGCGATATGCTGTATTTAAAGACCGCTGATTCCCGCCATGGAAACAGCAGATTTCGACAGACAGTGTTCTTAAATATGCTTGCTTGAACGGTTACTTCTTTCATCTCCTATTACACCCCGTTCGAAGTCCCCTTTAGTAAGTAGCGCTCGTTTCGTGTTCATCACGAAGCCATCTGCTCCTATCGTACCGCTACGTAACTAGGGCCTGGCCCGAACACGTTACAAGTGCGCCTCCGTGCTACCTGTATGGGTGTAGGTTCCGGCTACCATAGCTCATGTATGCGGGGTCATTACACAAGAACAGAGCCACTGGAGGGCTATGCGAATGAGACAGTAGTCTCAGTGATTCACCTCCTGCTGGATGATTACAGCAGCAGGCTTTGTGATGTTTTGGAATATAACAAGAAGGATGCCCAGTGTGAAACTACCAGACAAAGCGTGATAGAAGCCAACCGTGACAGCGGATAAACAATAAATGAAATAGTTCAAACATTCCGCATACGTATGGTTTCATCATATTGAAAGAACCCAAGATTGAAAAAAGTCCCTGAAAACATGGATTCCAAAGGGGATTTGTTCTCTTACACGGTCCCAAGTGGGATACCATTCACAAAAACACAATATGGGGAGGAATGCCCATATACCCTGAAAGGCCTGGCATTCGGGAATACTACACTAAGGGAGTACATCCTGGGCGAGATCCACAGGAAAGGCCATCACAGTGCTGCATGGAACTTGCTTCATGGAACCCAGTACCAATTCTGGCCAGAGATGAGGAGAGATTTTAGGGCATACCTAGCTCCATTCCACACATGCCAAACAAACAAAGAACCGATAAAGTTACCAGAAGCAATGGCCCGGACAATCTTTCGAACGTCAGAGAGTTTCGAATCAACAGAAGAAGACCTTGCAGGACCTTTCAACAATCTATAGGGATACGCTACAATTGCAGTGGATATAGGCAGATTTTCGCGGTTCACATAGTTCATACCGAGAAACAAGAAAGTTACAGCAGTAATAACTTGGGAAATGTTGCGCACTAAGTTGTTTACACCCCACAGTTACTCAACAATAATAGTAAGGGATGGAGACCCACGATTGGAGTCACATGTGTGGAGACAAAAGTGTCGATTGTAGGGAATTGAGTATATTAAGGCAGCTCCCAGATACTATGAGATGAATAGACTAGTGGAGAGAAAAATTTTGGAGCTGAAGACCACTTTTCATAACCCAGTTGATGTAAGACAGAATAATTGGTTCCATGCCATACCTGAGACAGCAGCATACGTCAATACAGGATGGTCTGAAACTCGCGGTATGTCACCATACAAAGCCGTTTTGGGAAGCATTACCCACTACTCCCCTTGATGAACTTCGGGAACTCTGCAGTGCCAGCAGCCGTGGAATTGTTGAACCGATACCAAGAAATCCAGAATACCAGATTTGATACAATAAAATTAGTACATTTCAGAAGTATGAGAAGAGCAGTAAAACAAGGCAGACACCACAAACAAATTGGAATAAGTAACTAGCTATTGATTTATGGGAACCTGTTCACAACAGAGTCTGGACACAGCAAGAAATCGCAAGCCTGGTGGTGAGGACCACTCCAGATAGTGGGATAGGATGAGTATATAGAAAATTATACCTTGAAAATGGATGGAAAACTGTACCCGAACCGACAAACAATCTTCCATGTATTCTCTGTGAAAGAGTATCTCCCTAATGATGGTACTGCATTCCTTGGAAGAAGCCACATAAGGGGAGCTCCGACCATGGTTAATAAGAAAGTAGAATTGAAAGTAGACATGATATGAGTCTTGCGAAGATGGTAAGATCGTAACCAGTTCTGGGTGCGGTGGGTTGGATACCCAGAAAGGGAAAACGGCTGGGAACTCCGCGCAGGTTTGGAAAACGCAATGCAATTGGTAACCCTATAGTGGGTGGACAAGAAACCAGTGTACATGCTACCACCTACAATAAATCATGTAATGGTAGCATGGAGTCCGATGCTGCCAGACATCCAACACCTTTGCCTAGACTTGGGCAAAGAGATACAGGATGGTTTCTGGTCAGCCCACTTCGGGAGGGATTTCGAAAGCAGCCAAGACCAGAATCAGTTAATGCAAGACAGAGCAGTGTACCTGACATGGCTAATCAAAGCCAAGTACTAAGAATAACTGAAAATGAAAGATACACCATCCAATAGCCTTACGATGTCAAACCATAAGCAATTTGCTTGGAGACTACGCTATCGGCTTATGGGACTATTGGTGAACTGTGATATGATCGCTACACAATACCTTACATATTGATTATTCATAAATATTTGCAACAAATGCCTTGATATAACAACCCAATCAACAGGACGGATATGGTGAGAAATGCTATCAGACCTATTCTGCTTTCATAGTGGTTGCTACCTGAGTACGGAAAAATGTGATACATGTATGGAGATGGAAGAAACCCAGATCAATACCACCTACCTCTATCAAACACCTAAGCGAAGTCAATACAGAGATGTAAATACCACCCACCCTCTATCAAATACCTTACCAAGGCCGACACAGAGATGTAAATACTCCCCACCCTCTATCAAACACCTAAGCGAGGCCAACACCAAGACACAAAATGCCACCCACTCTACATCAAACACCTAAGCAAGGCCGACACTGAAAAGCTCATCCTTCTGGGTCCTAGTCCCCTCTTTTATACTCACTCTCCATGCCAATGGTCACCCTGTAACACATACACCTGTATCACCTGCCATAGTCATATATGCCAAGTGCATCACATATGTGCGACCTATGGCTCACTAGACGAGTCATCTGTGGCAATGATTATATCATGGAACCTTGCAATTGCAGGTCCTCCAAAGGCCTTGACCAATCGCAACATCCAAGCCACTCCCAACTTTGAGATATGCGTGACCCCATGACTATACTGTTAGTCAGCATCAGGGAAAATCTAGACTTGTGCCCTGAGCGTCCTGTGCATCTGGTGGACAGAGTGCTCAGAACACTAATCACAAATCAGGATGCGATGTCGGGTCTCGCTTGCGTCGGGGTGCAAGATGGTTGACCCAGAATTCTCAGGGCGCAACCAGGCGCAACACTACATTGTCAGGGCACAACCAGGTGCAACACTATATCTTCTCAATGGAGCTCTACCATGCCCTCCAAGATTAAAAGATTCTGAAGGGTCCCCCCTTTCACACTTTGCGACTTAGGTCACAATTGACTTAAGGTTTATGCGGCAGTACATAGGATAATTTATGAAAACACTAATATACATAATAACTACTCCCTTAAACCCCCTCTGCTAATTGCGGCACCAGAAAGCTGTTAGAAAGGCCGAACACTGGGAGTCAGAGAAAAGACCCCTTCTATAACAGGCTCTAGCTCCCCCAACACTGCCGGCGAGTAGAGGTTCTTTACACCGTTGCAAAGCTGGCGTCAAGTGGATCTATGTTGCAAACTATGGAGTACAGCGGCCCAAGGCTGCCCAGGGAATCTGGCATCAAAGTCAGTGCATTTCAGAACCTTGCCCAAACCTTACCAGAATCTCGCCAGAAATGACATCTTTCATAACAGGCTGTAGCTCGCTCAATATTGCCGGCCAGTAGACGTTCTTTACACCGTTTGAAAGCTGGCGTCGAGTAGATCAGTGCTGGAAGGTATGGAGTACAGCACCCAAAGGCCGCCCAAGGAATCTGGCGTCAAAGTCAGCGTATTTCAGAACCTTGCCAGAAAAGACCCCTTTCATAACAGGCTGTAGCTCGCTCAATATTGCCGGCCAGTAGACGTTCGTTATACCGTTGGAAAGCTGGCGTCGAGTAGATCCATGCTGGAAGGTATGGAGTACGGCGGCCAAAGGGCACCCCAGGAATCTGGTACCAAGGTCAGCACTTGCCGGACACCTAAAAAAACCCGGCATAATAACACACCCTTCGGAGTACTCTGTAGCGCCATGGAAAATGGTCCTATGTTGATGCCCTTTCAGCGGTAGACAGATGGGAGCACGTAGAACGACGTCATAAAAGGGCTTAATTATCACATGCCTAACGCACCCGGAATCTGACTTTCGGGTCAGTGCTTTCTAGACAGCTAAAAAGACCCGGTATCATGACCCCCCCTTCAGAGATCTCTCTACCCCCATGGAAAATAGGCGTATCAGGACGTCCCTTTGGCGGTGGCCAGCGGGGATGGCGTAGGACGACGTCGGTAAAGGGCTTCCTAATTGCATACCTAAAGCCCCGGGAATCTGGCTTCAAAATCAGCACTTTCCAGATACCTAAAAAAGCTCAGCATAATGACACCCCCTTCAGATATATCTCTAGCGCCATGGGAAATGGGCCTATGAGGACGTCGCTTTGGCGGGGGACAGATGGGATGGTGTAGAACGACATCGTAAAAGGGCTTTATGATCACTGACCTAATGCCTCCGGAATCTGGCTTTAAAGTCAGCGCTTTCCAGACAGCTAAAGAGACCCGGTACCATGACCCCCCCTTCAGAGTACTCTGTAGTACCATGGACGATGGTCGTATGGCGACGCCCTTCCGGCAGCGCACAGAAGGGATGGCGTAGAACAAGGTCGTAAAAGCGCTTCGCGATCGTAGTCCTAATGCCCCCGGAATCTGGCTTTAAACTCAGTGCTTTCCAGATGCCTAAAAAAACTCTGCATATGGTGACTCCATGAATAATAGTCAGGTAGGGATGAATCCTATACCGGTGTGTAGCTGGCATCGGGCCCAGTATGATGCGGATATGAGATCTAGAGTCTAGTATGTGGTGGTGGTGAAGACTTTAGGGTAGGCCAGTGTAGAGAGTATTGAGTGGGTGATGAAAGTGTGGAGTCGTGTTGCGTCAAAGGCTAAGTGCCGAGAAACCACAACACCAGAGAGTGTCCTAGCTATCACTCGCTTTCACACTAGAGTGAACTAGTATTTCCACTCTGTAAAAGATTGAGTTCTGAAAATAGAATACTCTGGTGTCTTTAGCACAAAATTAAGATTAAGAGTACGGTGGCTTTCTCACTTAGTGCCCACACTAACCTATTTGTCTTTGCCAAGAGTAGCCCCTATCTTTGTATAAGAGAAGGCTGGAATAGCAGTCGGAAGGCGGGTATTGACTAGGGGGTACTCAGGAAGCAGAGTGGTTGAGTGGTCTATCCAGATGTGTGATGGTGATGTAAAGTGTGTGGAGAAGGTTGGGGGGTAATTTAGTATGGCAACATGCCTCAGGAGAGACAGAGCATTGCAACACCCATCAGGGCGCACCAGGCCCTGAGGGCGCAAAAGTGTGGTCACTTGCGTCAGGGTGCAATACCAGCACACCTGATGGAGGCTATATTTGTGCTGATGAAGGTGAGAAAGCCTAACCAATCTGCCTTGCCGGTAAGTCTTACTGGTTAGGCTTATTTAGTCCTCCCAACATCCTGTTCTGAGTCTTCCATGATGCAAGAAACCTTCCTCCCCTGTCACTGTTTATGACATTACCTCCCCTCTCCGCCTAGCTCAGTCCTATCAGGCTATGCCCCTGATGTCTTTTCCTCCTTCTTTTCTTGCTGATTGCGGCATACTTCCTTGTTCGCAATTCATGGTTATGCACATACATGTATTACACTAGTAACCAATCTTTCTGATCCTTTTGGGCTCAACCCTCATGGGCCCACCTTGCTTCCACCTCGTCATATCTTTTGTGGGCTTCCTCAAAGCCGTCAATCTTTTGTCCTAGTCTGTCGATCATTTCTGCATATCTCCTGATCAATTCTTTCTGCCCTATTATTGTTGTGTCTGCTCTGCAAACTGTTTTGTGCAAAATGTCTTGCGGCAGAAATGAAACTTTGTGCTGCCTTCCCCACTCAAGCTCCATCCACAGAGCTTGCCTAGTTGCCTCTTTCTGTAGTTTTCTGAGGTGGGGGCAGAACTTGGGCATCCAGTTCTGCCGGTCCATTTTATTGTATTTGGGTCTGGTTCGGGCTTCCAACTGTTTCGCTTCCCAGATATCATGTTCTCAGGAATTGGCCCATCCCTGGTCGCTAGTTGAGTCCCTCATTCTGGTGACCTCAGTAGGCCCTGATTCATGTCCTGTTTTACACTCTTTGTGGATCATCTATGCAACCTGACTGCATGCCATCCAGGTCTTCATATGTTCTTTGCTTTCCTTTTTTCCCTCTTTCCGCTCTTTTTGTGCCCACAGCACATTGGTTTCGAATTCTTCGTGGTCTTCAACTGCTACCCAGCTGTTTGCTTCCACTTGGGTCTCAACTGTCAGGTGCAGGCTTTTTCAGATAATGCTGGTGGAAGAGGCGGACAACGTCTTTAGTGTTCATGAAATTGGTAGCCTGGTACCACTCGGTATAGTGTTCAGAGGAATAGACAGTCCAGTTAGCACGGTATTATAGTTTTCCGCAATCTAAGCCAGCATTGATTATTTCTTCCCATACATATTCGTCTTCTCTGTCTACCTCAACAGGCACAAGGGGCAGGATTTCTTGAGAGTGTGGTTTGTTGTTACATTACGGTTCGCGGAGTGAGATATGGAAGGTATTGTGTTCTGCCATCTGGGGGCGTAGGTGGAGGTCATAAGTATGACTTTCCACCTTTACTAAGATCTTGAATGGTACGATTTCTTGCAGTCGAGTTTCTTCGATCGTCTCATGGTTTGTATGTTAGGTGGTAGTTGCCATACCATATCGCCTGCTTGTAGAGTTGGACTGGGTCTTCATTGTTGATCATAATTTTCATTTTGTCGAAGTTGTGCCATAACTATTTCTGTGTTCCGGACTTCCGCAAGAGGTGCCATCAGCCTGTAGTTTGTGATTTTTTTTCTGGTCTGATGACTGATGGCCTTGTGTTCTTTATCATCTCTTGTATTCTGTTATTCGAGGCGAATTCTACCATTAGTAGGAGTTCATTCTAGTTGCCTTGCTGGTAGCTGACATATGCTCTTAGATATTGCTCCAACATGGTGATGACTCGCTTGCTTTGTTCATCTCTTTGGGGGTTGAATACCATGTTCAGCCTCCATTGCATCCCGCATTTCTCTCTTTTCCTCTTCAATACTTCTGCTGTGAATGGTGATCATTAGCCAGCTATCACATTCCATAGCAAGCGATAAGGTTGAAATGTTTCTCGTAGCAAAATCAAGGCCAACTGCCATGCCGTCATGTCTTTTCTGGATTCAATAAAGTGACTTATTTTGGTCAGACGGTCAACCAGTATCAGGATGGCATCATGACCGCCTGATGCGTATAAGTTGCTAATGAGATCCAGGGATGTTGATTTCTATTGCTTATCAGGTGCTTCCTAGAGTTTCACTAGTTCATAAGATGCATGTCCTACAACTTTTGTTCATGTACAAAAATCGCGGTTCCGGATGTATTGTCTGATCGCTTCTCCTAGTGCTGGCCAATAGTATTGGCGGCATACCAGGTCAGTGGTCTTGGCTGTTCCCCAATGACCTGCTTCCAGCAGATCATGCTTCCTGCATATCAGGTTCATTCTGTTTTCCTGATCCTCTGGTATCCATATATAGTTGTCTCACCACAGGTGGTCGCCATCACACTTGTGAAGCGCTAGTGTAACAGTTTTCATTTTCTGATCTCCTCTTTCTAGTGCTAGTCATATCTGGTGGATCTTCGGGTCTCTTCCCCTGATTTCCTCAATAACAATCTGTATATCACCATGGATTTCCACCATTTCCATTGCCTGGAAGTCTTCTTCCTTTATGAGTAGTATCCGCTCTCTTCGTGTAATCCTTTCATCTTAGTTGTTTGTAGGTCGGTCCTTTGGTTGCCTTGTGAGGGTGTCTGGTTTCCCTCCTTCCTTCCCTGGTCGCTGCTCATATTTTGAGGTCATACTGGCTTACCTTGTCTATCCAATGTATTTGGCGGTCATTTAGTTCTTTTGTTCTCATGAATGCTGCTAAGCTGCTGTGGTCTGTTGGGACCTTGCTGCTGTGGTTGGTGTTCTGAACATAACGTCTCCCCTCTTTGAGAGCTGTAAGTATCGCTAGCAGTTTCTTCTCAGGTATGTTATAGTTGCATTCCGCTGCTCTCATCGTTTTGGACCGGTATGTGACTGGTCTCCCTTGTCCACCTGTGTACTTTTGTGACAGCATCCCACAGTGGACACATTTTGATACATCTCTTTTGATGATTGTTTTTCTTTCTCAGTTGAAATACACCAGTATTGGTGCCATGGTTATTTTCATTCTTAGCGCTCTGAATCCTTTCTCTTGTGGATCGCCCTAGTCCACTTTAAGCTCATTTTTGAGGAGGTGCTATGTCGGTTTTGCAATTCGATGGAACCCTGGGATAAAGTGACGATAGGCGTTGCCAAAGCTCTTGAGACACTGGATGTCTACTGTGGTTGTTGGTGCTGCCTGGTTTGATATCACCTGGGTCTGAACCAGGTCTGTTTGAACCCCTTCTTGGTTGATGATGAAGCTGAGACATTCCTCTTCCTATTTATGGAACATGCATTTACTTGGTTGGACCTTCATTCCGGATTCCTGTAGTGCTTTCATAAGGTTATTAAGGTCCTTTCGCTGTTGTTCCATATTGTTGGAATATATGAGTATACCGTCTAGGTAGACAATGCAACTTACATTCAGGTATCGGCTCAGTACGCAGTTGATCCATCACTGAAAGGTGACCACCAGGCTGGTTAGTCCAAATAGCAGGACTAGAGACTCGAATGTCCCATATCATGTAGCGAATATTCTCTTCCATTCTTCTCTTAGTTTGATTCTGATATTCTGGTATGCCTCCTTGATATTGAGTTTGGTAAAGTTCTTTGCTGATCCTGGCCAATCCATCGTCATGGAGATCAATGGTCGCAGGTACCCATCGTTCTTTCTGATTTCGTTTAGGGCCCGGAAGTCTACACGCAGTCTCAGTTTTCTGTCCTTCTTTCCCATGAATAGTATTGGCAATCCTCCTTCCACAATGCAGTTCCTAATTCTTCTTCGTTGCTGGTTCTGGATAATATAGATCTTCAGTTCCTGTAGTTCTTTTTCTCCCAGTTGGTAGCTCCTCTTCGCTGTACATTCGGTATCCTTTGTGACTTTTATTTCCAAGTCTACCCACTTCTGATGTGGTGGTACCTTTGTTGTATGATCTTACTTGAATAGTTTATAATGTCGGTGGTATTCCTTTGAGGTTGTTTAGGGCCCTGGTTTGTTTTTCTTTGTTTTTTCGTGCTGTATTACTAATTTGGTACTTCCCTTGAGTTTGGCCCATGTGGCCAGGCCTTGGTCCTATCGTTGTTTGAGAATTCCTGTACTTCCGCCTCCTTAGTAGAACACCCCGAATGCTGACATCATTATCTCTCGGATTTCAATCCTCTTCTCCCTTTTCCACCCTTCCTCCATCCATTGGTCTGCACTTCTGAATCCTTTCATGCCTCGCGTGGTCTCATCAAGGGTTCCCACTTCTTGGAGCCTCCCGTATTGATCTTTTCCATAATCAATTGGCCAGTTCTATCACCCTTTTCCACTTGCAAATCCTTATCACTTAGGTTTGCCAAGACTACTTTCATTCCACCAGTATGGTCAGCCTCCATTACCCCATGTTGGTGCTGAGCCTATGGTTGATTACGCAACAACTTCATAGTGTGATCCACCCATAGATGCTGGCCGCTCGTCCTATACCTATGGCTGTTGTGATCATCATCTGTCTTCTGGCAGGTAGTGTCTGTTGTTCATTGGCATACAGGGCACGTCCTGCCGCACTTGTTGAACCTTTAGTAGGTACTTTTGCCTCCTGGGTTAACCTTTTCGCTTGGATCTGTTGATCTCCTTGGTCTCCCTAGGCATTGGGTTTCTTGGGGACCTGGACTGTGGAGAATCTTGTAATTAGGTTCTCTTCCAGGGCTTCTACTTCGGTGGTGGTATACAGCAGCGGTTAACTGTGTTGACACTCTGCCGCATATCATTCATTCGCAAACGTTATTTGATTGTTTTCCCACTCTCTAGTGCTGTAACGACCCAGCATACGTGAGCTATGGCAGCCGGAACCTACACCCTTACAGGTAGCTCGGAGGCGAACTGGTAGGAACCGGCAGGCAAGTGAGTACTTGACCTACGGAGACCCGATGGCCCGGGCTTCGAGATGAGCAGACTTAGTGGACAAGTATTTAGGTACATGGCTACGCCCGAGGTTGGTGTCAGCGTACTTAGGGACCTATGAAGGGCCAATACACAGCTAGGCTGGGCAACTAGAGAAAGGCCGAGTGTGTCTATCCCCGGAAGTGGGATAGATAGGGTAACAGGAGAAAATCCACTTGTCCACCGGACAAGATTACCCTACCCTCAGAACAGGGTTACCCTGCCTTGAGGCTTGGATTACCCTGTTCAAGGGCCTGAGTTACCCTACCTGCCAATACGAAGTCCCTCGGGGAGTTTGGGAAAAATGACTGGAATGTTTGTCACACGAAGCCATGCATAATACTGGAATCTGGGGTTCCGGGAGATGCTATTGGGCGAGCTACGCAGCTACGAAGAAGCTGTAAATTGAAGACATTATTCCTATCATGCCCCTCCGGCCCCGCCTTGAGGCCCGGACGTCATGGGCAAACGGTTGCGTAGTTGTGTGCAGTCTAGCAAAGGAGGATCTTTGGAGACCCGCTTGCAACACCGTATACGTTGCTGCCGTCCGGTCGACCGTAAGCTGTTCGCAGGATATATAAGGGGGCATAGGGTGGAAGGTGGAGTACCTCCTCCAAGTTGTTCGGAGTAAAACGGACCAAAACTGACGGAGTTAACGGGAGTTAACCGTGGGGGTCCCGAAGGTAGTCCCGGGTGGTGCCGGGACGACTGGGAACGTTTTGCACCTACCACGCCCAAGGATGTCCCCAACGCCATAGGCTCTGAGAGGGAAGTGCAGAGACACTAAAAGCATGATTCCTACCGCAGGTAAGGTGTATCCGAGGTAGTGGTCATGGGTAGCGCCCATTGGATCACTCCTGGACCACCGTACCCTGCGGAAGACACCGGAAGCCCGAGACTCGTAAATAGTAGATAGATAAACCGCTCACGGTAGCTTCCGGCGTCAAGAAGAAATCAACGCGCATGGGAAGGGTGTCATAGATAGTCTAGTTCAGCAAGGGGTCTTGACAGTTAGCCACTGGCAAGTCCCCGATGCGCAGAGGTTTTCACTCCGGCGGGCAGAATGGAAATGCGCCGCAGAAACGATATGCACATATGGTGAACGCCGACTAGAGCGGGTCGACACATACATGCCCGAAGGGGGTGTCAGGAGACGTGTCGGACCGCCCTTAGCGGAGAAGGGTGTGCTCGAATAGTTGGAGTAAACTGATGGGGGAGTTTCTGGCATAAGATAAAACTACCTGAAAGTCTATGCGAGAACTCTCCTACTCCAACAATCAATCCTCTCGAGACCTTAATTGAGTGAAGCGTCAGGCTTAACGATATTAAGTTTTACCGTCTACTTTACTCTTACATCTGTGTGAACTTTTGGCGATAAGTTTGAAGTTGTTTGGTGCGGTCGCAACCTTGGGATCCATCTTCCTAGGGGTGCCCCCGTTACAGTATATCGTTAAGCGAGCTCCTCGCTTAACTCCTCTCCTGATTAATTGTTTTTCGACCTTCGGCACTGACCTTGCGTGAATACTGGTAACCTTGTCTCGAACAAGTAGCCCAGGGTGGAAAGCGCAATGGCTAGTATCGAACGTCGACCTAGAATGGAATCCAACTCGGATTCAGACCTTGACCTTGACGAGAACTCCGCCAACACATTTCGTGCTTCGGTGTTCGCGGACGTCCGCGGTATTGAATGGGACGGTCACCAATTGCTCCTGGAGGCCGCCCCTATTCAACTACCTGATGAATGTGTTGATCTTATGATTACAGACCCTCGCGCTGCGGCGCTTTCGTTCTTCCAAGACGCCGCCCTCGTCCACAACATGCTCCCTCCTCCACCGCAAGGAGTACCCTTTAGCGAGTTCTCCCGCGAGTTCGTCGAACCTTACATCGTCCGGGAGGTATCCAAGTCGATTGAGGATGCGAAGCGGGAACTGAAGAACTGGAATGCCCAGCAGCAGCAGGTGTTCCGTAAACAGATTACTACGGCAGCGGTGGAATGGATGAAGGTACAGCAGGAGGCATACCTGCGAATGTTAAGAGACCAGAAGGCATTGAAGGATCGTATGGCAGCGCTGGAAAGGGCCTTCGCGGGAGGTTATAGTATTGATGCTGAGAATGACGTACTGATGATAGAGGCGGCGCCCCCACTCCCACTTGTCCACACGAAGCTGGAGAACTTCGGGATGGAACTGGCTATGAGAGCCCGGGATGAACAGTGGAGGGCGTACCTAAGCCCCGTGGGCATACGGATGTTGGAAAGCCTCAAGGGGGAAGGATACAGTTATACCTCGTCCTTCACAAGAGCATCAACAGGCTCGCTGTCTGTCCCCTCCTCGATCGCCCGCAGTCGTTCAGGAAGTCCGGCGATTGGACCAACCGATGGGCGTCGGGTTAAGAAAAGGACGTCCAAGCCAAAGGGTATCACAGCACCAGATACACCTGACCCTACTCCTCGGCCGACCCCCGCTCCCATTAACCCCCCTGCAACACCGTCGGTTGCAACTCCCGTACCTCCTATTGCTGCCCCAAGACCCACACCTTTACCAGTTTCATTGCCCCCTCCTGATACCTTCCCTGTCGCAGCTTTCCCGCCAACAGTATCGGCTACCCCAGGGTACCGACCGCTGCGTGCGGCTTCACCTGGATTCTTTGAACAGGTCAGGCGCCAGGAAGAGCGAGCACCCATGGCTCCATCACGAGGGACTCCGATCCCCGGACCTGGGACACCCGCTCGTTCCGTTCCTTGGGCACCCGTGATTCCTTCTGCCCCCTCAAAACCAACTCTTCCCTCCATCCTCCCCACGATCACTAGTGGTGAGTCGGACAGCCAAGACGAGTACTGTCTGTCGGGCTGCAAATCGGAAGAAACCCGTATGGGGTGGATTCATTACCACACGTACGGGTGCAGGAAGGGACCACGGACCCCGGTAAGGCACCGAAGAAGACAGAAGGAGGGAGACGGACGACCAACATGTGGGTACTGTGGGTCATGGAGACACGCGGGGCCCCCAATGCAACCTTTGAGTTGTCCAGAGCTTCAGTCGTTTCTGGCGATGACTCAGGCGGCTCCGAACCCAACTCCTGAGAGTGGGCAACGACCTGTTCCACCACCGGCATCAGTACCATCAGGGGCTAACCCCCCCGAGGATGGGAATCAGGATGGCCAGGAGGAAAGGTTTGATGGGTATGATAGACCCCGCGAGACCCCAGGTGGAAATACCGGGGGTAGTGGAGGTGGAAATGGACCACCTGTCGGTGGTACTACGGGAGCAGGTGGAGATCCTGGGGACTCTGACCATGATAGCTCGGATGATGATGATGCCGATTCTCTCCCCGACTTGACCCCTTTTCTTGGCGCTCGAAAGGATGACTGGAGCGACGAGAAGAAACGACGGTGGGACCGCCGTGCTAAGAAGCTGTCAAGGGAACTACGGAGCAGGGCGGCTGCACGACCATCATCTAGACAACGGCAGAAGAAGCCGGAAAAGCTGAGCGGCATTCCGGCGTTTAAGGGAAAGGTCACCGAACTCGCCAGCTTCTTGACGCTGGTAGAGGTTAAGTTCGAGTACTTTGCTGGGTGCAGGTTGACCGATATGGACAAGGTAAACCTGGTGATCCCCCTTCTAGAAGATACTGCCCGAACATGGTATCTTGGGCTGCACTCCCACATCAATAAGGAGGCAGCCAAGCGTACCGGAGTTCCAGTTAATAACAGTAACCCGTTAAGAACGTGGAAAGGATTCCGGGAACGGCTTGAACGGAGTTTCGGCGGTGACCAAGCGGAACGAGACCGATCCCTCCTTGAGTGGCGAGACCTAGTGATGAAGCCACATCACATCGATGAGTACCTGGACAAGATAATTGACTATATGTATAAGCTTAGCTATACAGACCCTGTGCAGGTACGAGATAAGGTACGGTCGGGCATTACTCAAGAAGTGAGGAACGCGTGGGCACTGAAGGAGCCCCATCCCACCGACTTGAACGACTACCTTGATCTTCTTCGGAAGGTTGGACACACACTGGAAGACAACACCCGGTTCAGCAACCGAGTTATCCACCCTGTCCAACGGTCTCAACCAACGGACAAGAAGGAGGATAGGTCCTCAACTTCCGGAAGGTTTAAAAAGAAGGATAAAGGTTCGGGCAGACAGAACCAGCGGTCTGCCAAACCTACTAATTTCAATGCGGGGAAACAGGCAAAGCCGGGGACTTCTGAGTATGCCCTGGCGCATAAGGAAATCCCGTCGACTTTGACCGAACGTCGGAGAAAGCACAACCAGTGCACCAAGTGTGGACAAACGGGTCACTTTTGGAGAAAGTGCACCGCGACGTCCCCAGTCGTTAGTTCGTCCAAACAGGCTCGTGGGTTGAAACGGTCAGCCCCGGTAAGCGAGCCCTCAGGTACGGACAAGCGACTAAAGCGCATTGAAGCGCCACCTCCGGCTACCTCGTCAAAGATACTTGAAGTCCGACAGGCATCACCTCAGATTATGGAGGTTGATACTGACGGCTCAGAATAGGTAAGACCCCATTCTGTGAAAGGTATAACCTTAATAACCTGTATCCATAGACCCCTGCGGGAGGGATGGAAAGGAGCCCCGGAAGTGGCTTCTGGGATGGGTAAGTACCCCTCTACTGCATGAACGACCCTGATGCTGACTACACCCAGGTGGTGTGGGCAGATAGATGTTGAGGGCCGTGTGCGGTGGACAGGGTGATCTCTCCTTTGTGGGTTTTCAGGTTATTTCCTTTGTTCTAGTTATTTGTATTTCTTTCAGGATTTCTTTACTGGGACGGACAAGTCATAGGGTATTATTTTCGGTTGAGGCTGGGAGAGATCTCGCTCGCGGAGACGCTCGACATTGGGGAAGCAAGGTTGCTTCGCTTGGAACCGGTCCAACAGCGGACTTCTACCCACCTCGGGAAAATTTGTTATGTTTAGTACAAGCGGGATTAGTTCAGGCTGGACTTGATTGAATAAATGATACTATGATCAAGTTTACCTGAGGAGGGTTTAGTACCCGAAATCATGCTGGCGTGATAGTAAACACCCTAGCTATTGATAAAACGATTCCCAATCCCTTAACGTTTACCGACCCGTTGTGGCCGCTCTTGTGTCGAAAGGCAAGAGATCAGAATTAGTAAGCCAAGATGACTAAGTCCCTAAGACAAGTGAAGAGGCAGAAGCGTGATAACTTGCCTCGCCATACCAAGTCTATCCACCTGAGGGTAAGGCTAGACTGGAAGATTGGAGCTAGACAGGTAAGCGCTGAGGCGCTCCTGCTACTCGACAGTGGAGCTACTGGGCCAGTGCTTAGTAGCCGATGGGTTAAACAAACGCAGGCACCATGTGTACGACGAAAGGTACATGTGCCGATAAGCGACGCAAGCGGTAATCACATTCCGGGGTCAGGTCTGCACTATACCAAATCATTGGACATGAGAATAGGCGACCACCATAACGAAATGCGGTTTGAAGTCGCGGACATGCCCGACACCAAGGTGGACGGGTACCTACCTATGTCTTGGTTGAAGGACCATAATCCCGACATAGATTGGAAGACAGGATCACTAACCTGGCGCTCAGATTTCTGCAAGGCTAATTGCCTGGCAGAGCAGGGGCGGTTAGTGTTCATGACCGATGAAGAGTTGCTAGCTGAAGACCCTAGTAATGTGTACCTGTTGGGAATTGTACAATTCTCCGATGAGGAAGGTGCTGACATTACTGTCAAGCTACTCCCTGAGTATAAGGACTACGGGGACATCTTCAGTCAAGAACGGATTGAGGCCTTGCCGGAGCACTCAAAGTATGACCACACGATCGAGTTGCTACCCGGGACTCAACCTCCGTTTGGGCCTATCTATCCGTTATCGGAAAAGGAGCTTAAGGCACTCCGGGAATATCTCAATGACATGCTGCGAACGGGGAAGCTACGGCGATCCAGTTCCTCAGCAGCAGCCCCTATCCTCTTTGTGCCAAAACCAGATGGTACATTAAGACTGGTAATAGATTACCGAGGGCTGAACAAAATCACGGTGAAGAGCAAGTACCCTCTACCGCTGATGAATGAACTGCGAGATAGGTTAGGAAAAGCCGTTGTGTTCACTAAGTTGGACTTGAAAAACGGCTACTATCTTCTGAGGATGGCAGAAGGTGAGGAATGGAAGACGGCCTTCCGGTGCAGATATGGACTGTATGAATACACGGTCATGCCGTTTGGGTTATGTAATGCCCCGGCAACTTTCCAGAGCATGATAAATGAGGTCTTTCGAGATCTCATGGATGAAGGAGTCATCGCGTATATGGATGACATCCTGATCTACTCCGAAACTATGGAAGAGCACGTCGCGATGGTAAGGCGTGTAATGGAGAAATTGCGGAAAGCTAGACTATGTGTAAGTATGAAGAAGTCCAGTTTCCACCAACGGGAGGTTGAATTCCTCGGATATAGGATCTCCGATATGGGGATCTCTATGTTGTCGGAAAAGGTGCAGACAATCAAAGACTGGGCACCTCCGACATGCGTCGTCGACGTTCAAAGCTTTATGGGCTTTGCCAACTTCTATCGTCGGTTCATAGAAGGGTTCAGCAAGATAGCGAAACCCCTCACGGACTTGACAAAGAAGGATGTCCGATGGGAATGGACACCTGCATGTGAGCAGGCCTTCAATCATTTAAAGGAAGCGTTCACGTCCAAACCTATCCTAGCACATTTTGACCCTGAACGGCCAACACGGCTAGAAACCGACGCTAGTGACTTTGCATTAGGAGCCGTTCTCTCCCAGTTATGTGAGGATGAGAGATGGCATCCGGTGGCCTACCATAGTAGGAAGTTTCACCCAGCAGAGATCAATTATGATGTCCATGATAAGGAAATGACTGCCATCGTGGCGGCATTCAAGGAATGGGATCATCTGCTGCGCTCAGTAACGGACCAATTGGTGATCTATACGGATCATAAGAACTTGGAGTACTTTAATAGTACCAAGGTCCTTAACCGAAGGCAGCACCGCTGGGCTGAATTCCTGCAACCATTTAACTTCAAGGTGGTTTACCGAGAAGGACGGTTGAATGAGAAGGCGGATGCTTTGTCGCGGCGTAGGGACTACCGCCCTGAAGGGGGGAGTGATTTTCCGCCACAGTCGTTTTTTCGCCCCGGACAGTGGGTCGGGAGCCAGGAACGGGACATCTTGCGACCACAGGTGTTGCAAGTGTGCCAGGGATTTCGGCTCAAGTCGTCCTTTTTGGATCAGTTGCGGGTAGCGATAAGCGAAGACCAGGAGTACTTAAGGATCCTGAAGGCAACAGCTGCAGGTGACAAAGAGGTTGACCGACATTTCACGACGGAAAAGGGCTTACTCCTGTACAAGAACAGGTGGTATGTTCCCAAGGGTCAGAATCTGAAGCAGACAATCATGAAGGCAGAACATGACTCCCGAATCGCGGGACACTTCGGGACTTACAAAACCATTGGCAGGGTGAGGGCTAACTTCTACTGGCCTAAGATGGATGAGCATATCACTGACTATGTGCGGACATGTGATGCATGCCAAAGAAATAAATCCATCAGGCACAAGAAGTTCGGGCTGCTGGAACCTATCGATGTTCCTATGCGGCCTTGGACAGCAATTTCAATGGATTTCATTGTCGCGCTGCCAGAGTCCGAAGGGTATACCAAGATCTGGGTCATAGTAGACAGGTTTTCGAAAATGGCCCATTTCATACCCCTGACCACTGAGGTACCTATCAAGGAGCTTGCCTTGATATTCCTGAAGGAGGTTTGGCGCCTTCATGGACTGCCAGAGTCAATCATCTCCGACCGAGATAGCCGATTCACATCCAAGTTCTGGATGAGTCTGATGCACTTGCTGCAAGTGAAACTAAACGTTTCGACTGCATTCCACCCAGAGACTGATGGGCAAACCGAGAGGGTTAATCAGACACTGGAGCAGTACTTGCGTAGTTACTGTTCCTATCAACAGGATGACTGGGTCTCGCTGCTACCCCTTGCGGAGTATGCGTATAACACCTCAACATCAGAATCCACCAGGTTGTCACCATTTGAGATCAATTATGGGTTCAACCCACGGACAAACTGGTCGGGTGTTGTGTCTGACAACCAAGGGATACACCCAAGTAGTGAACTCTTGGTTAAGGAATGGGAAGGAACCTGGCAACAGATTCGAGAAACGATTCAACGGGCACAGGAAAGGCAGCGGAAATGGCATGACCAGAAACGGCTGCCATCCCCGGACTATGTTACCTTGGAAGATGTGGCTGCTGGGCGGGCTAAGAAAGCGGACCGCGTGATGTTGAACCGGAAGAACATCCGCACCAAGCGTCCCATGGAGAAGCTGGACCACCGGATGTTTGGCCCTTTCGTGGTCAAACGTCGGGTGGGTACCCGAGCATACGAACTCCAATTGCCCACCCGATGGAGCATCCACCCGGTTTTCAATGTCACGCTGCTGGAACCCTATCGCGAGGATCCGGAATCGGGTAGGATCAAGGAGATCCCTACCCCAGAGCTCGTGGACAATGAGCCCAGTTACGTCATCGAAGCTGTTGTGGACAGTCGCTGGTATGGTGGAACAAAGGCGAAGTTTCCGTCGCGCTTTGTCCAGTACCTGGTTTCATGGGAAGGCTATGGAGCTGAGGAGAACTCATGGGAGCCCTATGAGATGCTAGAAGGGACAGGCTTACAGGCCATGCTAGATTTCCACCAAAGATATCCGTCCAAGCCCAGGGACCATCGGGTCTTGGGGGAATCGAGTCGTGGAAACAAAAGACGACGCTAAACGGTCCGGGACGGACCGTAGAGAAGAGGGGAGTGATGTAACGACCCAGCATACGTGAGCTATGGCAGCCGGAACCTACACCCATACAGGTAGCTCGGAGGCGAACTGGTAGGAACCGGCAGGCAAGTGAGTACTTGACCTACGGAGACCCGATGGCCCGGGCTCCGAGATGAGCAGACTTAGTGGACACAAGTATTTAGGTACATGGCTACGCCCAAGGTTGGTGTCAGCGTACTTAGGGACCTATGAAGGGCCAATACACAGCTAGGCTGGGTAACTAGAGAAAGGCCGAGTGTGTCTATCCCCGGAAGTGGGATAGATAGGGTAACAGGAGAAAATCCACTTGTCCACCGGACAAGATTACCCTACCCTCAGAACAGGGTTACCCTGCCTTGAGGCTTGGATTACCCTGTTCAAGGGCCTGAGTTACCCTACCTCCCAATACGAAGTCCCTCGGGGAGTTTGGGAAAAATGACTGGAATGTTTGTCACACGAAACCATGCATAATACTGGAATCTGGGGTTCCGGGAGATGCTATTGGGCGAGCTACGCAGCTACGAAGAAGCTGTAAATTGAAGACATTATTCCTATCATGCCCCTCCGGCCCCGCCTTGAGGCCCGGATGTCATGGGCAAACGGTTGCGTAGTTGTGTGCAGTCTAGCAAAGGAGGATCTTTGGAGACCCGCTTGCAACACCGTATACGTTGCTGCCGTCCGGTCGACCGTAAGCTGTTCGCAGGATATATAAGGGGGCATAGGGTGGAAGGTGGAGTACCTCCTCCAAGTTGTTCGGAGTAAAACGGACCAAAACTGACGGAGTTAACGGGAGTTAACCGTGGGGGTCCCGAAGGTAGTCCCGGGTGGTGCCGGGACGACTGGGAACGTTTTGCACCTACCACGCCCAAGGATGTCCCCAACGCCATAGGCTCTGAGAGGGAAGTGCAGAGACACTAAAAGCATGATTCCTACCGCAGGTAAGGTGTATCCGAGGTAGTGGTCATGGGTAGCGCCCATTGGATCACTCCTGGACCACCGTATCCTGCGGAAGACACCGGAAGCCCGAGACTCGTAAATAGTAGATAGATAAACCGCTCACGGTAGCTTCTGTGGTCAAGTAGAGATCCATGCATATGGGAAGGGTGTCATAGATAGTCTAGTTCATGCGGCGTCTTGACTGTTAGCCACTGGCAAGACGCCGATGCGCAAAGGTTTTCACTCCGGCGGACAAAATGGAAATGCACCGCAGAAACGATAACCGCATAAGGTGAACGCCGACTAGAGCGTGTCGACACATACATGCCCGAAGGGGGTGTCAGGAGACGTGTCGGACCGCCCTTAGCGGAGAAGGGTGTGCTCGAACAGTTGGAGTAAACTGATGGGGGAGTTTCTGGCATAAGATAAAACTACCTGAAAGTCTATGCGAGAACTCTCCTACTCCAACAATCAATCCTCTCGAGACCTTAATTGAGTGAAGCGTCAGGCTTAACGATATTAAGTTTTACCGTCTACTTTACTCTTACATCTGTGTGAACTTTTGGCGATAAGTTTGAAGTTGTTTGGTGCGGTCGCAACCTTGGGATCCATCTTCCTAGGGGTGCCCCCGTTACACCCATGACGGTTCCTGTTCTGTCCACTAGCCGGATGTCTCTTGGTTCCTTTGCCTTATTGGCAGTGACACCATGTTTGTCACTTAATTCTTTATCAATATGGTTTTCTGTGCCTCTTGAGTTGCTCATTGCATGTATCGTGACTGTTTCATATCTGCCATGTAGTAGTGTCTTAACCATAAGGTGATCTCCTTCCTATTGCACTGATCGCATCTCCCGTTTTGTGTAGTAATTGGCCAGGATGATGGGTTTTGACTGCATCCTCTCCCTCAGACCACCTACGATGGGGGACAGTCATCTTTTTCCCCCTCTTCGGCCTCATTGCAGAGATTTATTTCGCAAAACTTGGTCAGGACTGGTATGGGCCTTCCTAGTCTAACAGGCCCTGTCCATTCTGATTTTGCTTTGCCTTGTCAGTCTGTTAGTAGTCTGCATGTGCGGAGTATGTGCCTGCTCCTTCTCCATCGCAGGTATAGCCTGCCTTTTCATCTTCATTCGTATTCCTGTTATAAAAGGTTTAAGTTTGACCTTTCTCTCCTCGTATCCAGGTCCATCCCATTACTACCTAGGGTTGTCGTTAAGGCTCTTTGTTTGAAAGTTCCATCCTGGTTCCTGGGTGTGGTCTTATAGTCTTTTATTGGGCTCCTCCTGTTTTGAATATGTCTGAACATCGGCAAATATTGCTCCCTTTTCATTGCCTATACTGTGAAATCTGCCGGTATCGTATATTTCCTTTCTGCCCCATCCTATGCTCATTGCAGCTGGGTTCTACATGCCTGCAGGGAGGTACCTAACAAGAGTCTCATTATCATATTTGGCCGCAATAGCTAGGTATTGGAATTCGTTCCAGAAATCCATCATATTCTTACTCTCTTGCTGCTTGGTTGGCAACTTATTCCTGGCCAACAGCTTTCTATCGATGTCCCTGAATTGTTCCCTCAGGACCTTCTTGCACCTTTTACAGGTTTTCCATTCTGGTTCTTTTCAACCTTGGACATAACGTGTTATCCAGTGGATGGCAGTATCGCGTACCAGCGATTTGGCGTATGCTATCTTAGCAGTATCCTGATTATTCCACCAGTTCCTGACTCACAAGTACCATTCCAGCGGGGAGAGAAATCCTCATAACCTCGCCCTTTCTGCTTTGGAGAGGTCAGGCTCTTTACCCTTTGGCATGTTTCCCCTACTGGGTCACCCGGTCTGTATTGTTACTAGCAGGACCGTATGCTGTTCCAGTGTCATACCCACTACCTGAATGGGCAGGGCAGCTGCCCCTGGTCCCAACATCTGCCTTTCTGATTCCACGTTAGATGATGAAGTTTCTTCTTGTTGTTGCTCTTCTGGTATAACAGGGCTTGGAGGTCTGTTGGTTTGTTATAGGCTCCTTACTCTTTCTAGCTCCTATCTGGGCCCCCCACGTTTCAGGTGATCAGTGATTTCCTTGTTATTTAAATCCATGTTGTTATTGTTGTGCGGTTGCTTATGCTACCCTCCAGTTTCCTGGTATTATCTGGCATGTTTTGTTGTAACGCTATTACTAGTAACAATTGCCACCAGTTAGCGCTTCGCATACACAGGCGATGCTAGGTTAACTGTGAACACTTGATACTAGATAACTTCTCTTGACTCCGGTGTCCCAGCACCCAAGGCCCCTATCTGGTGACTCTCCTACAGGAGTAGGTGCGTAGCGCAGCCATGTTGGTGAACCGTAAAGTAGTAAACTTATAGGTAAGAAGATACAAAGATGCTAGCATGAAGACCTCATCCTCCTGGGTTCTAGTAACATCTTTTATACTCGCTCTTCATGCCAACCCTAACACAGTGACTTATACCTCTGAGTCATCCGCCATAGCCATGTACGCTGAGTCCATCACATGTGTGACACCCATGACTGGCTGGTTGAGTCACATGTGGAAATGATTACATCATGGCACCTCCCCAGTATGGGTTGTCCCCATGCATTAACCAATCGCAACATACTAGTGACTGACAACTGTGAGGCATGCGAGACCCATGACCGCAATGTGAGTCGTGATGCAAAAGCCTAACCAACCTGCCTTGCTAGTAAGCTTTACCAGTTGGCCTTACTCAGTCCTCCTAACATTCAGTTCTGATTCTTCCATGACATAAGAAACCTTCCTCCCCTGTCACCATTTGTAACACTTGCCTTCACATTCCTGTAACAAGTTTGTGGGGTTTAAGGACTCCCTAAGTCAATGATCTCCAATCCGGACAGGCAATTCACGCCGAAGTTCTAGATGAGTTCAATGAACATTCTGGAAGTCAAACCAAATGTTGTAACTATGTTCCACCCGGAGACCAATGGGGAAAGGGAAAGGGGTATTCAGAGACTGGAGTAGTACTTGCACACCCACTGTTCTTACCAACAGGGTAATTGGCTTTCGCTACTACTGCTGGTGGATTATGTGTCCAAACTCTTGACCTCAGAGTCTACTAGATTGTGCTCATTTGAGATCAAGTACATATTTAACTCATATACAAAGTGCTTGCATGTAATATGAGACAATCAGGGGACACACCCTAAAAGTGAGCTCCGAGTTAAGGAGTAGGAAGGAAAGCAGGCAAGTGTTAAGTGGTAGTACACTCAAAGGATACGGAAATCTGGGCTAGGACCAGATACGTGACGAAGTGATTGCTAGGAAGCTTGACTTCCAAGTTCAAGGATAGAAGTTTTAAGAAGTGTATCCTATAACGCGTATATTGATAAGATCTATTCTCCATCGCTAATGACTTGTGTAAAACTGCGGGAGGCACCTTGACATTTACATTCTGTGTCTGGGTATTCTCAGGCCATCAAACTTTCCTCTATCCCCCTGGTGCGAACTCCCTAGACATTGAAAACCTTTACTCCACTTGACTGTGCATCTTCTGGACATCAGGCAGAGTGTTCTCACCCCTCTCCCCACAGTGTCCTTTGGCTGCATAGTTGGTCGAACCTTTTTGCTGTAGCAAAAGGTTACTGGTTCTTTCCCTGCATACAGGATGATCAGCTCTGACAACAGAGTTATCAAAGTAGCTGAGCATAGTGCCTGCCAGTGTCAACCCGCAAGAGGTATACTTTATCCTTATTATGCCAATCGCATTTAGGCCATACAAGGCTCAGGGTCAACCATCCACATGGTAGGCCTTCACTTGGCTCAACCTCATTAGGCCTCGGGTGTGGGTGAATGATCTTCTCTTGAGCGTCATCGTCTTAACATGATTTTCCTCCGCACTCCTGCACTACTGCACTTGAAATTCGGTCTTCCTGCCTGCCTGGCACCTGGAGAATCCTATCGGAGTACCCGACCTCCCCCCGGTTGGCATCTATCTACCATGGCAGCTAAGTGGTCTTTGCATGCGTTTATCTCTACAACCAACAGACCGATTCCATTCATTGCACCTGGTCAGGAGAGATCTGAGTCTTCTCTGGAAGACTCAGCGAAAACACCTCGGTTGGTGACCTTCAGTGGTGGCGTAATTGAGGGTTGCGTGCTGGCGTCATGTTGGTAGGGGTTGACTCATTGTCCAAATACCCCGATGGACCATGAGATAGAACACCTGACCTTTTGCCAATGATCACCTGACATGCCCATTCCGGTATACCAGTTCATCTTATGTGTAACTGCAGCTCCCCTCTATAATAATTCGTCCGGAATCTCTACAATCCATCGTCTAATAGTTTACAAATTGAAACCCTTCCAGCACTCTGCAAAATAGGGTATCAAACCCTGGTCCTTTTCCTTGGCCATGCCTAGGAAAAACATTTCCTTGCCATTCTTCCCCAATATCGGTGGCATTTCCGGGTTCTCCCTGTGCAACCCTTCTACCAACTCTGCCGTATGCTCGAAATATTCCAGCGGTTCGCAGCTGTTTTTATCCCCTGAACACCCGCGCCAGTTCATAAAGCATCTGACTTCACGGACTCTGTTAAAGTCCATGGGAATCCTGGTAGGATAGGAAAGTATCACACTGATTACCATCTGTTCAACCTTGCCGTGCAGGTCGACATCTATCTCGTGGAGGCCCTTGGACCCTGTTCTCGAGCCTGCTGAGCCGACCTCCGATAAGGCTCCCACAATGGAACATGGAACACAGGAAAGACCTTCCCACCTGGTGAGGTCGCGCACTTAAATGCGCAGTTGCCGTGTGTTTACATGATTTCGAATAGTGCTTACAAGTTTGGACACAGCTTTAGAGAGCGTCGTTTGGTACAAATATTTGTGGTGTTCAGCATGACCAAGCTATCCATCTGAAAGTTGGGCGGTGGGCTAGCTTTCTTCTCATGGTACGACCCTACTGCTTCCTCGGTTGCCTTCAGTGTTTGTAACGGGGGCACCCCTAGGAAGATGGATCCCAATGTTGCGACTGTACAAAGCAACTTCAACTTATCACCAAAAGTTCACACAAATGTAAGGCTAAAGCAAGGCGTGAAACTTAATATCATTAAGCCTGACGCTTCACTCAATTAAGGTCTCGAGAGGATTGATTGTTGGAGTAGGAGAGTTCTTGCATACCCTTTCAGGTAGTTTTACCTTATACCCGAAACTCCACCATCAGTTTACTCCAACTGTTCGAGCACACCCTTCTCCGCTGAGGGCAGTCCGACACGTCTCCTAAGACAACCATTGGGCATGTATGTGTCGACACACTCTAGTCGGCGTTCACCTTATACGGTTATCGTTCCTGTGGGGTATTTCCATTTTACCCGCCGGAGTGAAAACCTCTGCGCATTGGCGTCTTGCCAGTAACTAACAGTCAAGACACTGCATGAACTAGACTATCTATAACACTCTTCCCATATGCATTGATCTCTACTTGACTCCGGAGGCTACCATGACAGGTTTATCTATCTACTATTTACGAGTCTCAGGCTTCCGGTGTCGTCCGCATGATACGGTGGTGCAGGAGTAATGCAAGGGGCGCTACCCGCGACCACTACCTCGGATACACCTTACCTGTGGTAGGAACCGTGCTTTTAGTCTCTCTGCACTTCCCTTTCAGAGCGAATGGCGTTGGGGTCATCTTTAGGCTTGGTAGGTGTAAAACTCTCCCAGTCGCCCCGGCGCCACCCGGGACTACCTACGGGACCCCCACAGTTAACTCTCGTTAACTCCGTCGGTTTTGCTCCATTCTACTCCGAACAACTTGGAGGAGGTAGTCCACCTTCGACCCTATGCCCACCGATATACTCTGCGAACAGACTACGGTCGACCGGACGGCAGTGATGTATACGGTGTTGCAAGCTGGTCTGCCAAGATTACTCTTTGCTAGACTGCACACAACCACACAACCGTTTGCCCATGATGTCCCGACCTCAAGGCGGGGCCGGGGGGGTATGATAGAAATAATGTCTCCAATTTACAGCTTCTTCGGAGCTGCGTAGCTTGCCTTATAGTATCTCCCGGAACCCGGATTCCAGTATTATGCACGGCTTCGCGTGACGAACATTCCGCTCATTTTTCCCGAACTCCCCGCGTGACTTCCTATTGAAAGGTAGGGTAACCCAAGCCTCATGGCAGGGTAACCTAGTCCTGAGGGTAGGGTAACCTTGTTCAGTGGACAAGATGACTTTTCCCTGTTACTCTGTCCATTTCGTCGCCAGAGATAGACACTTCCCACCTTTCTCCAGTTACCCTGCCTAGCTGCATAACTGCCTCTTCAGAGGTTCCTAAGTACGCTGACACCGCTCCCCCGTGTATCCAGGTACCTAAATACCTGACCAGCCAATTCCATTCCTTCTTGCAGCCTGGGCTATCGGCTCTCCATAGGTCACATACTTACTTGCCTGCCAGTTTCTACCAGTTCGCCTCCTGGGTACCTGTATGGGTATAGGTTCCGTCTGCCATAGCGCATATATGCTGGGTTGTTATAGTGTGGCCATTACCTGTCCCTGTATCGTCTTCATCCAGTCCGCATCCACCGTGGCTCCTGGGTTGCCAGCTTCCCATTCCTTTACCCATCTCGTCTACAGGTAGTATCCACAGTTCGCGTAGAACGGAGTTAGTTCGTGTGCTCCGGGAATGGAGTTATCGTAGGGATGTTCGACCAGTGGAAGCAGTTGGTGCCGGTTGTCTTGATGGTATTTGAGAAAGCTGTAGACATCGCCTTCCAGCACTTGGTTGGTTCTCGCTGTCTACCGGTCGGTTTGATGACAGTACGCCATTGAACCTTTCTGCTTGATACCTACCAGTTTGCTGCGTGATTCTCCTAGTCCTTCAGCGAACTTTACTTCCATGTCTGTGATGATCTTGGTCCACAGCCCCAGTAGTCCCCATATTTCCGGGAGAAAGGTCTGGGCTACAACCTTTGCTCTTGCGTCTTCCTTGAGCTCTATGAAGTGGGCCAGTTTGGTGAGGTGGTTGACTACTACCATGATGTGAGTGGTGTCTTCTGACTTGGGTAGCTGTGTTATGCAGTCAGTTGAGATGGATGCCCATGCCGCATAAGGTATTTCCAATAGCTGTAGAAACCCATAACTTTTGTGTTATGTTGCTTTGTTATATTGTCACTCGTCACTGGATTATACATAGTCATTTATCCATTCCAGATGCCCTTTCCCGTCGAAGTCTCTCATTATGATTTCGACTGTTTTTTGCTGGCTGAAACGCTCTGCCAGCTTGGAGTTGTAACTGGCCTACACAGTCAGTGCTCCTACACCTTCGCCCTGCGGGATGAACAGCTGTCCTGTGCAGTAAAGATGGCAATCCGTTAAAGTCCAATTGATCAGCATTTCCTTTCCCTCGTCTCGCGGCGTTTCCAACTCCTCTCGCCTGAGCTTCTAGGCCTAAGACGTACTCCCTTTTTGGGGCACCCCTCTCATGAATTGGGCATCAAATGTCTGCGCTGTGGCTTTAATGACGACCGTGTTAGTCTGCATAGTTTCCATGATTGTCAGGACTTTATGCCTCCCCTGATCGAATTCAATGAACTAGTGATTTAGCCACTGTTGTTCTTTGAGAGAACTGGTTTCGGTTGGGGTGTCGATCACCCTGGTTCCCATGCTTCCGGATCCTTCCAGACCTCTCTCTGTATCATCTAGCTACATTTCTTCTGGGAGCTCCATACTATGAATATTTTCTCATAAGAGTTCTGCAACTCATTCGTTCTCTGCCGTGTAGTAGTCCTGGTCCTTCAAATTGAATAGCAACACCTTCCCCTCTCTACCGTAGTCTCTCTCAATAACCCCTGCTCCGACTCTGATATCATAGCAGATAGTTAGGCCACTTCTAAGGGCTACTCAGTCATAGGTTCCTAATGGCAACCCCAAGGATATTCTAGTGGCTACTGTCACTTGTCCGTGAGCTGGTATCACTGTCACCTCCAGGGGGTAGACGTCATCTGCTGCCACTTCCCATAAGCCCCTGGTTGGAATCTGAGCTTCTGGGTGTACTTTCATGCCCCTGGTATGTTCCGGCTCTGGTGTTTCCCATCTGGGGCGAGGTTCTTGCTTCTCACCTACTATGATAACCATAACCAGCTTAAAATTTGCAGGGTTTAATAGTAGGACCTTCTTGCTTTGCGCAGCCCTCCCCCTCTGGGCGTTATACTGGCTGTCTGCTTAATGGGTGTGGCTTTCTGCCAGTCTACTGTGGTTCACATGCAATTTTGAAGTTAAAACCAGCCATGTTGGGTCTCTAGCTTATTGGTTGGGTACTCCAGGTGTTGCCCATGAGGAAGTATAGTAGATCCTAATGATCACCGAATACCATGATGTGTTGATTTCTTCCTGCCAGTTTGCGACACTATGCCTAGAATGCTTTACCCATTGCAAGTAACTCCTTATTGTGTACATCATGGTTGTGCTTGGCCCATTTGAGCTTTTGGGAGTGAAACGCGATGGGGCGTAGCCTTTTTTTGATGTACTGTGATAGTAGACACCGCAGTGCAAAAGTACTTGAATCTGCTTCCCCTGCTGTATTTCGGTCTGGGCCGAAATGTGCCAGAATTGGGGCCATCACGAATCGTTCTTTCAGAAGTTGGCAAGCCTCCTCCTGCTCCTTTCCCTAGGCAAACCCCTTTGGGTCGCCTTTCGACACTGCTGGTCTGGGTTTGCATGCCCTCCAGCCATTACTAATGCATGTGCGGTAAAAGTTTGCGAATCCAACAAAAGTATGTATATCCTTTAGGCACTCAGGTTTCTCCCATTCCTTTATGGCTTTGACCTTTCGATCTCTCATGCTGATCCTATCTCTCTTCACTCTATGTTCCAGATATTCCACTCTCTTGGTGTGGAAGAGGTATTTCGTTATAGACAGTGACGGTTACTATTTCCGCAACTCGGGCAATACTTCATCAATTAATTGGTCATGTTCCTTGTCCACCTGGGATTAGATTAGGACGTTGTCGGTGTACAGGACTACTTGCAAGTCTTCCAACTTTCTTAGAAGCACGCCCAGCATGTCTTGAAAGCTGGCAGGCGTGTTTACTAGCTCAAATGGCATGACATGGTACTCGCAATGACCGTATTGCATGCAGCCAGCAGTTTTCCACTTGTTTCCCTGTTGTATGCATCTTAGGTGGTACCCATCCTTTAGGTCCAACTTGATAAAGGTATGCGACCAAACTATTCGATCTCTGAGTTCATGTATGACCAGTAGAGGGTACAGGTTGGCAATCATAACCTTGTTAAGCCCACTGTAGTCCACACAAAGTCTTAAGCACCTCTTAGATTTTGGGCCCAACAGTACTGTTGCACATGCTGGAAACTGGCTTACTGTTATGTTTTGATCTCGCGGTATCTGGTCAAGGTACTCTCTGTTACACGGGAGATGAACTGGCATAGCGTAATGGGCATGTCATGTGATTATTAGCAAAAGGAGATGTGTTCAATCCCTGGGTCCGTCGCAGTATTTAGAAAATGAGTTGGTCTCTACCAACACGACGCCAGCACAAAACCCTCATTTGCGCTACCAGTGAAGGTCACCAACTGCAGAACTTTTCTTAAGTGTTCAAGACAGTAGTCGCAGCTGCTCTGACAATATCAGACGACCTGAAAAGCTTAATTAGTGTAACGACCCAGCATACATGAGCTATGGCAGCCAGAACCTACATATATACAGGCAGCCCGCAGGGAAACTTGTAGGAACTGGCAGGCAAGGAAGGCCTTGACCTATGGAGCCCTGATGGCCTGGGCTTTGAGGTGAACACAAATAGCTCGCAAGGGTACCTAGGTACTTGGTTATACCCAGGAGCGGTGTCAGCGTACTTAGGGACCTCGGAAGGGGCAGTTACTCAGCCAGGCCAGATAACTGGGGAAAGGTCTATCTCTGGCAAGGGAATAGACAGGGTAACAGGGTAAGGTCCTCTTGTCTAGTGGGCAAGGTTACCCAACCTTCAGGATCAGGTTACCCTGCCTTGGGGCCCGGGTTACCCTACCAAAGGTCCTGAGTTACCCTGCCTTTCAATACAAAGTCCCTCGCGGAGTTCAGGAAAATTGACTGTATTCTGTATCACCCTAAATCATGCACAATACTGGAATTTGGGGTTCTGGGAGATGCTATTGGGTGCCCTGCGCAGCTCTGAAGAAGCTGTAAATTAGAGACATTATTCCTATCATGCCCCTCCGGCCCCGCCTTGAGGCCCGGACATCATGGGCAAACAGGTGTGTACCAGTGCGCAATCTAGCAAAGAAGGATCTTTGCAGACCTGGTTGCAATACCGTATATGTCGCTGCTGTCCGGTTGACCGTAAGCTGTTCGCAAGATATATAAGGGGGCATAGCGTGGCAGGTGGAGTACCTCCTCCAAGTTGTGGGGAGTAAAATGGACCAAAGCCGACGCAGGTAAAGGGAGTTAACCATGGGGTTCCCGAAGGTAGTCGTGGGTGGTACCAGGCCAGGCAGGAGGGTTTTATACCTACCCAGCCCGAACCTGCGCCCAGCGCCATAGGCTCTTGAAGGGAAGTGCAGAGACACTAAACGCATGATTTATGCTGCAGAAAAGGGGGTTCCGAGGTAGTGGTCATGGGTAGCGCGCATTGCACCACGCACGGACCACCAGATATTGCGGAAGATACCGGAAGCCCAAGACTCGTAAATTGCAGATAGACAAACCGCTCACAGCAGCTTCTGGGGTCGAGTAGAGATTACTGCATATGGGAACGGTATCATAGATAGTCCTGTTCATCCGGTGTCTTGACTGTTAGCCCCTGGCAAGGTACCGATGCGAAGAGGTTTTCGCTCCAGCGGCCAAATTGAGAATGCGCCGCAGAAACGATACTTGCATATGGTGAACGCCCACTAGAGAGTATTGACACATGCATGCCCGGAAGGAGTACCAGATGATGTGTCGGACGACCCTTAGTGGAGTAGGGTGTGCCCGAATAATTGAAGTAAACTGATGGGGGAGTTTCTGGCACAAGATAAAACCACTTCAACGTCTATGCGAGAACTCTGCTACTCCAACAATCAATCCTCTCTAGAGCTTAATTGAGTGAAGTGTCAGGCTTAACAATATTAAGTTTTACCGTCTGTCTTACGCTTACATTGTGTGAACATTTGGCGAATAAGTTTGAGGTTGTCGGTGCGGTCGCACCCGTGGGATCCATCTCGTTAGGGGAGCCCCTGTTACAGTATATGGTTAAGCGACTTCCTCGCTTAACTTCTCTGCTGATTAATTCTTTGCGACCTGCGGCACTGACCTTGTGTGAATACTGGTAACCTTGTCTAGAACAAGTAGCCCAGCGTGGAAAGCGCAATGGCTAGTACCGAACTTCGAGCCATAATGGAATCCAACCTGGATTGAGACCTTAATCTTGACGTACATGACACCAATGTGTTTTCTGCCTCGCTGTTTACGGATGTTCGAGGTATTGAATGGGACAAACACTAGTTGCTTTTACAGGCTGCCCTCATTCAGTTACCTATTAACTGCCTTGATCTCATGATTACAGACCCTCGCGGTGCTGCGCTCTCATTCTTCCAAAACCCTGCTGTAGTACACAATACGACCCCTCCCCCGCCGGAAGGGGTCCCATTTAGCCAATTCTCCAGCAAGTTCGTTGAACCTTACATCATCCGGCAGGTAGCCAAGTCGATTGAAGATGCAAGGTGGGAGCTGAGGAACTGGAACACCCAGCAACAGGGTGTGTTCTGAAAACAGATTACTACAGCAGCAATGGAATGGATGAAGATGTAGCAGGAGGCATACCTGCAGATGATAAGAGATCAGCACGCATGGAAGACTAGGATGAAGGCGTTGGAAAAGGTGTTTGAAGGAGGGCATAGTATTGATGTGGAGAATGGTGTACGGTGTTAGAAGCTGCGCCCCCACTCCCGCTCGTCCATACCAAGCCCAAGAACTTCAGCGTGGAATTGGCCATGAGAGCCAGAGACGACCAGTGGTGGGCATACCTGAGCCCAATTGGTATACGAATGCTGGAAAGCCTGAAAGTGGATGGCTACAGCTATACCCCCTCCTTCTCCAGACCATCTACGGGCTCCCCATCTGTCCCACCATCAATCGCCCGCAGTTGATCAGGCAGCCCCACGGTTGGGCCAAGTGACGGACGTCGAGTAAGGAAAATAACATCGAAACCGAAGGTTATCGCGGCCCCGGATACGCCTCACCCAGCTCCTCGTCTGACTCCTGCTCCTATCATCCTACGAGGAATACTTTCTGTTGCAACTCCGGTACCGGCCATAGTGGACCCAAGACTGACTGCCTTACCAGTCCGACCTCCACCAGTCCCTGGGTGTGATCTACTGCCTACAGCCCCCTTCCCGCCGCCTGCTTCAGCAACTCCAGGGTTCCGTCCGATGCGCACCGCACCGCCTGCGTTCTTTGAACTGGTATGACGCCATCAGGAGCGAGGACCTGAGGCTCCGTCGCCGGTGACCCCTGTCCCCGGACCAGGAACACTAGCTTGCGGAGTTCCTTCGGCACCGGTCATCCCCTCGGCGCCCTCAAAATTAATCCTTCCCTCCAGTCTACCCCCCATCACAAGTAGTGATTCGGACAGTCAAGACTAGTTCTGTCTGTCAGGCTCTAAGTCAGAAGTGACCCAGATGGGTGGCTTGATTACCACTTCTATTGTAGTACGAAGGAAGCACGGACCCCAGTGAGGCATAGAAGAAGGCAAAGGAAGAAGATGGAGGACCAACATGTGGGTATTGTGGGTCATGGAGGCACACTGGGCCACCGATACAACCCACGGGTTGTCCAGGCTTGCAGTCATTTCTGCGGATAACACAGGTGGCGCCTAACCCAACTCCTCAGAGTGGGAGACGGCCGGTTCCACCACCGGCACAAGGACCATCAGGCGCTAACCGCGCCGAGGATGGCAACCAGGATGGCCAGCAGGAACGGTTTCACAGGTACGATAGGCCATGGGAATTCCAAGGCGGGAACACCAGCGTCAATGGCGATCGAAATGCGCTACCTGGAGGTGGCACGGCGGGAGTAGGCGGAGATCCAGGGGACTGGGACCATGATAGCACGGATGATGATGACAGCGATTCTCTTCCTGCTTTGACACCCTTTCTCGGTGCTTGCGAGGATGGCGGGGGTAACGAGAAGAAACGATGGTAGGACCACTGGGCCAACAGGCTAGCAGAAGCCCAGAGGGGTACCGGGTCTGCTTCCACACCTACACCCCGACCCCAGCAGAAGAAGCCGGAAAGGTTGATTGGTATCCCGGCATTCGAGGGCAAAGTTACGGAACTCGCAAGCTTCCTGACCCTGGTAGAGGTCAAATTGGCGTACTTTGTGGATTGTAAGTTAACCCACATGGATAAGGTAAACTTGGTGATCCCCCTTCTTTAAGAATCAGAATAGGCATGCTATCTGGAGTTGCATAGGCACATTAACAAGGAAGCTGCCGAGTGCACTATGGTTCCTGTAAAGGACAGCAACCCCTTATGGACATGGAAAGGGTTCCAAAAATGGTGCGAACAAAGCTTCAGTAGAGACCAGGGCGAGTGAGATCGATCCCTTCTCCTGTGGCAAGACCTCGTGATGAAGCCACATCACATCGACGAGTACCTGGATAGGATAATTGACTGTATGTATAAGCTTAGCTATACAGATCCAGTGCAGGTACGCGACAAGGTTCGATCAGGCATCACTCAAGAGGTTCGGAATGCGTGTGCACTAAAAGAGTCCCATCCGACTCACCTGAATGAGTACCTTGACCCTCTCAGTAAGGTTGGGCATACACTGGAAGAGAACAACCTGTTCAGTAACCACATCATCCACCCTGCCCCACGGTCTCAGCCCACAGACAACAAGGAGGATAGATCCTTGACGTCTAGCCGTTTTAAGAAAAAGGAAAAAGGTTCGGGCAGACAAAACCAGAGGTCTGCCAAACCGGCTAATTTCAATGTGCGGAAACAGGCAAAGCCGGCGACTTCTGAGTATGCCATAGTGCATAAGGACTCCCGTCGACTTGGACCGAACATCGGAGAAAGCATAACCAGTGCACCAAATATGGACGAACCGGACACTTCTGCAGAACGTGTACTGCAATGTCCTCAGTCATTAGTTCCTCCAAGCGGGCTCATGGGTTGAAACGGTCAGCCCTGGTAACTGCGCCTTCGGGAATGGACATGCGGCTAAAGCGGATTGAAGTGCCACCTCCCCCCTTCTTGTCAAAGATAATGGAAGTCCGCCAGGCATCACCTCAGATAATGGAGGTAGATACTGATGGCTCGGAATAGGTAAGAACCCTTTCTGCTTAAGGCATAACCTTGCTGACCCCTATCCATAGACCCACGAGGGATGGATATGAGAACCTAGGAATTGGTTCTGGGATGGGTAAGTACTCCTCTACTGCCTGGACGAATATCGCACTGACTGCACCTTGGGGGTATTGGCAGGTAGATGTTTAGGGCCATGCGCGGTAGACTGGGTGATCTTTCCTTTATTGGGTTTCTCATTATTTCCTCTGTTCTAGTATAAGTGTTTCTTTCAGGATTTCCTTGACTAGATGAGTGCATCTTGGGACATTGTTTCGGTTGAGGATGGGCGAGGTCGTGCCAGAGGAGACACTCAATATTGGGAAAGCACTCAGTTGCTTCTCTTGGAACTGGTCTAATGGTGGACCTCTACCCACCTCGGGAAATGGTTATCTTAGTATAAGAGGGGATTGGTTCAGGCACGACTTGATCAAATAAAAGCCTTGTTTCCAAGTTTACCAGAGGAGGGTTTGGTCCCCCAAATCATGCTGGCGTGATAGTAAAGACCCTAGCAATTCTGACATAGCTTATTCCAATCCCTTAAAACGTTTACCAACCCGTTGTGGCCGCTCTTGTGTTGAAAGGCAACAGAACCCAAATTTTGTAACAGAAGATGACTAAGCCTCTAAGGCAAGCGAAGAGGCAGAAACATGACAGCTTGCCTCGTCACATTAAGTCTATCTACCTGTGGGTGAAACTAGACGGAAAGATCGGAACATGACAGGTAAGTGCAGAAGGGCCCTTGTTGCTAGACAGTGGAGCTACCGGGCTGGTGCTTAGTAGCTGCTAGGTCAAGCAGACCCAGGTACCGTGTGTACGCCGAAAGGTACACATGCCGATAAGCGATGCAAGCAGGAATCACATTCCTGAGTCAGGCGGGCACTATACCAAGTCATTGGAAATGAGGATAGGCGACCAGCATAATGAGATGCCCTTCGAGGTTGCCGATATACCTGACACAAAGGTGGACGGGTACCCACCTATGTCCTGACTAAAGGCCCATAACCCAGACACAGATTGGAAAACTGGATCACTGACCTGGCGCTCAGATTTCTGCAAGACTAACTGCCTAGCAGAGCAGGGGTGGTTAGTGTTCATGTCAGACGAAGAACTAATAGCTGAAGATTCTAGTAATGCGTACCTCTTGGGAATTGTACAATTCTCCGATGAGGAAGCTGCTGATATTACAATCAAGCTACTCCCTAAGTATAAGGACTATGGGGATATCCTGAGTGAAGAACAGATTGAGGCGTTGCCGGAGTCCACGAAATACGACCATACAATCGAGTTGAAGCCCAGACCTCAACCTCCGTTTGGGCCTATCTATCCGTTATCGGAAAAGGAGCTTAAGGCACTCCGCGAATATCTCAACAAGATGCTGCAAACGGGAAAGCTACGGCGATCCAGTTTCCGCTGCAGTAGCCCCTGTCCTCTTTGTACCAAAACCAGATGGCACCTTAAGGTTGGTACGAGATTACCGAGGGCTAAACAAGATCGCGGTTAAGAGTAAGTACCCTGTACCATGGATGAATAAACTCCGAGATGGACTCGGAATGGGCGTTGTGTTCAGCAAGTTGGATCTGAAGAACGGCTACCACTTTCTGAGGATCGCAGAGGGCGAGCAATGGAAAACAGCTTTCCATTGCCGGTATGGACTGTACGAATCCACAGTCATGCCATTCGGGTTGTGTAATACCCTGGCAACTTTCCAGACCATGATAAACGAGGTGTTTCGTGACCTCCCAGATGAGGGAGTCATTGCATACATGGATGACATCCTTGTCTACTCCGAGACCAGGGAGCAATATGTGGTACTGGTTAGGCGAGTGATGGAGACGTTGTGGAAAGCAAGACTATCCATGAGTATAAAGAAGTCGAGTTTCCACCAACTGGAAGTCGAATTCCGCGGATACAAGATCTCAGAGATGGGGATCTCTATGTTGTTGGAAAGGGTGTAAACAATAAAGCATTGGGCCCCTCCGACATGTGTTGTCGACATTCAAAGCTTTATGCGCTTCGCCCGATTCTACCGTCGGTTCATAGAAGGTTTCAGCACAATGGGGAAACATCTCACGTATCCGACGAAGAAGGATATCCAATAGGAATGGACACCTGCGTGCCAGCCAGCATTCAATCATCTCAAGGAAGCGTTGATGTCCCAAGCTATCCTCGCACATTTGGACCCGCAATGGCCTATCAGGCTGGAAACTAACACTAGTGACTTTGCACTAGGAGCCGTCCTCGCCCAGTTTTGTGACGATGAGAGATGGCATCCAGTGGCCTATCATAGTTGCAAGTTTCACCCAGCGGAGATTAATTATGATGTCCATGATAAGGAAATGACTGCTATCGTAGCAGCATTCAAGGAATAGGATCATCTGCTACATGAGTTAATAGCCCAATTGGTGATCTATACGGATCATAAGAACTTGGAGTACTTTAATAGTACCAAGGTCCTTAACCACAGGCAGTACCGCTGGGCTGAGTTCCTGCAACCGTTTAACTTCAAGGTGGTTTACCGTGAAGGGCGGTTGAATGAGGAGGCCGATACTTTGTCACGGCGCAGGGACTACCGCCCTGAAGGGGGGAGTGATTTTCCCCCACAGTCATTTTTTCGCCCCAGAGGATGGGTTGGGAGCCAGGAACAGGACATCTTGCGACCACAGGTGTTGCAAGTGTGCCAAGGGTTTCAGCTCCAGTCTTCCTTTTTGGAACAACTGAAGGAAGCAATAGAACAGGATCAAGAATACTTGAGGATCCTGAAGACAACAACTTACGGTGACAAAGAGGTTGACCGGGACTTCACGACGGAAAAGGGCTTACTCCTGTACGAGACCAGTTGGTACGGTCCCAATGGTTAGAATTTGAAGCAGGCAATCGTGAAGCCTGAACATGACTCCCAAATTGCGGGACACTTCGGGACTTACAAAGCGATTGGTAGGGTCAGGGCCCACTTCAATTGGCCGAAGATGGCTGAGCACATCACAGACTACGTCTGGACATGTCATTCAGGCCAAAGGAACAAGTTCATCTGGCATAATAAGTTCGCTCTGCTGGAACCCATTGATGTTCCAATGTGGCCTTGGACAGCGATTTCGATGGACTTTGCTGTAGTGCTGCCGGAGTCAGAAGGGTATACCAAAATGTGGGTCATCATGGACAGAGGTTCACAAATGGTGCACTTCATACCCCTGACCACCCAGGTACCCATCAAGGAGGTTGCCTTGATATTCCGGAAGGAGGTTTGGCGCCTTCATGGACTCCTAGAGTCAATCACCTCCGACCGAGATAGCCGATTCACATCCAAGTTCTGGCTTAGTCTGATGCACATTTGGGAAGTGAAAGCGAATGTTTCCACTGCGTTCTACCCCGAGACTAACAGGCAAACTGAGAGGGTCGATCAGACACTGGAGCGGTATTTACGTAGCTACTATTCCTACCAACAGGATGATTGGGTATCGCTATTGCCGCTTGGGGAATATGCCTAAAACACCTAGCCATCAGAATCCACAAGACTGTCGCTGTTCGTGATTAAGTACGGATTTAATCAACGGACAAACCGGTCAGATGTAGTGTCTGATAATCCAGGGATACACCCTAGTACTAAGCTCTTGGTTCAGAAATGGGAAGGGACCTGGCAAGAGATTCGACAAACGATCCAACCGGCATAGGAACAGCAGCAAAAATGGCATGACCAGACGGGGTTGCCATTACCGGAGTACGTCACCTGCAGAGGTTGTGGCCATTCAACTGGCTAGGAAGGTGGAGTGCGTGATATTGAACTGCTAGAAGATCCATACTAAGCGTCCGATAGAGAACCTGGACCACCAGATGTTTGGCCCCTTCGTGGTCAAATGCCGGGTGGGTACCTGAGCATACGAAATCCAATTGCCTCCCATATGGGGCATCCACCCGGTTTTCCATGTCACGTTGCGCGAACCTTATGGCGAGAATACGAGGTCAGGCACGGAGAAAGAAGCCCCTACACGGGAACTCATGAACAATGAGCCAAGTTATGTTAGCAAAGCAGTGTTGGACAGTAGATAGTACGGAGGAGCAAAGGCGAAGTTCCTGGCGTGCTTCGTCCAGTACCAGGTTTCATGGGAAGGCTACGGGGCAGAGAAGAACTCCTGGGAGGCCTATAAGATACTAGAAGGGACAGGCATACCGGCCATTCTGGATTTCGACCAACGAGATCCGTCCTAGCCCAGGGACCATAGGGTCTTGGGGGAATTGCGTCATGGAAATAAGTGACAACGCTATCGGTCCGGGGCAGATCGTAGAGAAGAGGGGAGTGAGGTAACCACCCAGCATACATGGGCTATGGCAGCCGGAACCTGCACCCATACAGGCAGCCCGGAGGCAACCTGGTAGGAACTGGCAGCCATGAAATAGCTGGAGCTACGGAGACCCGATGGCGCGGGCTCCGAGATGAACAGAAACAGCTTGCAAGAGTACTTAGGTACTTGGATAGACCCCGGAGGAGTGTCAGCGTGCTTAGGGACCTCTGAAGGGGCCGTTACTCAGCCAGGCCGGGTAACTGGGGAAAGGTCTATCTCCGGCAAGGAAATAGACAGGGTAACAGCGTAAAGTCCCCTTGTCCCGCGGGCCAGGTTACCCTACTTTCAGGATCAGGTTACCCTACCAAAGGTCCTGAGTTACCCTACCTTTCAAGGTGAAGTCCCTTCGGGAGTTCGGGAAAATTGACTGGAATCTGTGTCATGCGAAACCACGCACAACACTGGAATCAGGGCTTCCGGGAGATGCTATTGGGCGAGCTAGACAGCACCGATGAAGCTGTAGATTAGAGACATTATTTATATCATGCCCCTCCGGCCCTGCCTTGAGGCCCGGGCGTCATGGGCAAACAGGCATGTAGTTGTGAGCAGTCTAGCAAGGAAGGATCTTTGCTGACCAGCTTGCAACACCGTATACGTTGCTGCGGTCCGGTCGACCGTAGGCTGTTCGCAGGATATGTAAGGGGGCATAGCGTGCCAGGTGGAGTACCGCCTCCAAGTTGTTCGCAGTAAAACGGACCAAAGCTGAGGGAGTTGACGGGAGTTGACCATGTCCTTCCCTAGGGTAGTCCCGAGTGGTGCCGGGGCAGCCGTGAGACTTTTACACCTACCAACCCCGAATGTGCTCCCAATGCCATAGGCTCTGGAAGGAACATGCAGAGAGAGTAAACGCATGATTCCTACTGCAGAAAAGGTGGTTCCGAGGTAGTGGTCACGGGTAGTGCCCATTGGATCACTCCTGGACTGCCACATACTGCGGAAGACACTGGAAGCCCGAGACTAATAAATAGTAGATAGACAAACTGCTCTCGGTAGCTTCCGGGGTCAAGTAGAGATCACTGCATATGGGAAGGGTGCCATAGATAGTCCAGTTCATCCGGTGTCTTGACTGTTAACCACTGGCCAGGCACCAATGCGAAGAGCTTTTCACTCCAGTGGCCAAATTGAAAATGTGCCGCAGAAACGATGCTCGCATATGGTGAACGCCGCCTAGAATGTGTCGACACTTGCATGCCCAAAGGGGGTGCCAGAAGATATGTCAGACCACCTTTAGCAGAGAAGGGTCTGCTCGACTAGTTGGAGGAAACTGATGCGGGAGTTTCTGGTATAAGATAAAACTATTTGAACATCTATGCGAGAACTCTTCTACTCCAACAATCAATCCTCTCGCGAGCTTAATTGAGTGAAGTGTTAGGCTTAACGATGGTAAGTTTTACCGTCTTCCTTACTCTTACATTCTGTGAACATTCCGCCCCTAAGTTTGAAGTTGTTCGGTGCAGTCGCACCCTTGGGATCCATCTTCCTAGGGGAGCCACTGTTACAGTTGGTTGTATAAATAAACATATACAATGATTGCTCAGCTACGCCAATGGATGGATACCAACCGGGAGGAGGTCAGCTACTCCACAAGCAGTCCTCAGCCACTATCCTGGCGGTAAGATTGAATTCTAAGTCCCTTGTTGCAGGAAGCGAGAGGAAAGTCCGGAGAAGGGAACGACACCCAACAGAACATTGTTTGCCAACACCTAGAAGCATGATAAGATAGAGCCTGATGGTAGCCTATTGTGTGGAAGGTTAACCCGGAGCATCAAGAGGCCTAAATTCCATTGGCATGAGAAAGATGGTGCCACATCCTACGGGGTGATGCAGTGGGGCAGTACGTCTAGCTGCATAGATAAGTCTGTCATCGGAGCTGATCACTCCGTATGTCCAGAAAGAACCAGCAACCAGTTGCCACCGTGAAAGGGTTCCAATGACTAGGGGTGGCAAGGACAATGTGAGCAGAGGGGTGGGAACACTCTCTATGCTGTCCAGAAAACCCAGAGTCAAGTGGGGTAAAGGTTTTTAAGGTCTATGCAGTTTGTACCAGGAATATAGAAAAAGATTAGGTAGCCTGTGCACACCCAGACTGAGAACAATAAGATCGAGGTACCTCACCTGCTTTTCCCGAATGATCAGGGATGGAGAGGAGAGCTTATCAATATATTCATGATACGATGCAGCCTCAACTTATATTGAAATCTTGCCCACGCTGTTCATGCGATCATTTCATCACCTATCGGGCCCTAGTCCAGACTGGCCTGTTCTTAGAGTCGCCTACCGCCTAATACTCTGACAACACCCATGGTTTCTTTTCAGATAATGGCTATATTGGCCCCCATGAGAGCTTCTCGCTAAGACGACCTTGACCTCATGATCCAAGGCGATATGATTCGGGGGCCGGTCTGCTCCCTGAGGCAAGAAGAGGTCGTGCACTCCTAGTAAGGCTTTAGCATAGTTTCCATGACCACAGTCTCTGGGGCCTCTGGGTCAGGGATTCAGCCCACATATCTAGTTGTGGGGTCTGCGGCCATTGTCTGATCCCTCTCAATGCGAATTCCTTCATACTCTGGTTCCAGGTACTGCTTGCAGTGCTCTGCCTGGAACATGTATTTGACAGCATCTTCTATAACTGATAGGGGATGTTCCCGATGGTACCAACCGAATGGCATTATCATGTCATGGATCCCCGGGCACACCACTTCACATGTTATTTTCGTACAAGGTCGGTTAGCCTCCATCTCAAACCTGACAGGGGCCATGTAGCACCTTGCTGCATTTTTGGTGTGCGTGCCAGCAAACCCCATTATAGTAATCGGGGTTTTGTGTGGTATGGGTACCAGTTCCTCTCTTTGGACTAGTGCTTCTCGTATGAGAAAGATCTGCGAGGCCGACGCTAATCACACGTGAATGGATGCTGGCCCTGCTTGTACTCTCAGCTGCGCTGTGCCCTCTGTGTGTAACGACCCAACATACAGGAGCTATGGCAGATGGAACCTATACCCATACAGGTAGCCAGGAGGCGAACTGGTAGGAACCGGCAGGCAAGTAAGTACGTGAGCTACGG
>PYWC01000004.1:1703088-1753108 GCA_003182015.1 Tuber magnatum | reverse complement strand
GGGAGCAGGTGGAGATCCTGGGGACTCTGACCATGATAGCTCGGATGATGATGATGCCGATTCTCTCCATGATTTGACTGCCTTTCTTGGCACTCGCAAGGATGATTGGCGCGAAGAGAAGAAACGACGGTGGGACCGCCGTGCTAAGAAGCTGTCAAGGGAAATGCTGAGCAGATCGACCTCACGGCCATCCTCCCGACAGCGACAGAAGACGCCGGAAAAGCTGAGTGGCATTCCGGCATTTAAGGGAAAGGTTACTGAACTCACCAGCCTCCTGACGCTGGTGGAAGTTAAGTGCGAGTATCTTGCAGGGTGCAGGTTGACCGATATGGACCAGGTAAACCTGGGGATCCCCCTTCTAGAAGATACTGCCCGAACATGGTATCTTGGGCTGCACTCACACATCAATAAGGAGGCAGCCAAGCCTGCTGGAGTTCCGGTTAATAATAGTAACCCGTTGAGAACATGGAAAGGATTCCGGGAACAGCTTGAACTGAGCCCAGCGGTGACCAAGCGGAACGAGACTGATTCCTGCTTGAATGGCGAGACCTAGTGAGGAAGCCACATCACATCGGTGAGTACCTGGACAAGATAATTGACTATATGTATAAGGTTAGCTATACAGACCCTGTGCAGGTACGAGATAAGGTACGGTCGGGCATTACTCAAGAAGTGAGGAACGCGTGGGCACTGAAGTAGCCCCATCCTACTCACTTGAACGACTACCTTGATCTTCTTCGGAAAGTTGGAGACACGCTGGAAGACAATACCCGGTTCAGCAACCCAGTCATCCACCCTGTCCCACGGTCTCAGCCAATGGACAAGAAGGAAGATAGGTCCTCAACTTCCTGAAGGTTTAAAAAGAAGGATAAAGGTTCGTGCAGACAGAACGGGCGGCCTGCCAAACCTACTAATTTCAATGCGTGGAAACAGGCAAAGCCGGGGACTTCTAAGTATGCAATGGCGCATAAGGAAATACCATCGACTTTGACCGAACGTGGGGGAAAGCACAACCGGTGCCCCAAGTGTGGACAAACGAGTCACTTTGGCAGAAAGTGCACCGCAACGTCCCCAGTCGTCAGTTCGTCCAAACAGGCATGTGGGTTGAAACGGTCAGCCCCGGCAAGCGAGCCCTCAGGTACAGACAAGCGACTAAAGCGCATCAAAGCAACATCTCCGGCCTGCTCGTCAAAGATACTTGAAGTCCGACAGGCATCACCGCAGGTCATGGAGGTTGATACCGGCGGCTCAGAATAGGTAAAACCCCATTCTGAATAAGGTATAACCTTATGAACCTGTATCCATAGACCCCTGCGGGATGGATGAAAAGGAAACCCGGAAGTGGCTTCTGGGATGGGTAAGTACCCCTCTACAGCATTAACGACCCTGATGCTGACTACACCCAGGTGCTGTGGGCAGATAGATGTTGCGGGCCGTGTGCGGCCGACTGGGCTATCTCTACTTTGTGGGCTTTCAGGTTATTTCCTTTGTTCTGGTTATTCGTATTTCTACCAGTATTTCCTTAGCTGGACGGACCAGTCATAGGACATTATTTTGGTTCAGGCGCGCAGAGGTCTCGCTCGAGGAGACACTCCACATTGGCGAAGCAAGATTGCTTCCCTTGGAACCGGTCCAATAGCGGACTTCTATCCACCATGGGAAAAATTGTTATGTTTAGTACAAACAAAATTGGTTCAGGCTGGACTTGATTGAATAAATAATGCTATTTTCAAGTTTACCTGAGGAGGGTTTAGTACCCGAAATCATGCTGACGTGATAGTAAACAAACTAGCTATTGATAAAAACAAATCCCTATCCCTTAACGTTTACCGACGCGTTGTGGCCGCTGTTGGGTCGCAAGGCAAGAGATCAGAATTAGTAAACCACGATGACTAAGTCCCTGAGACCAGTGACGAGGCAGTAGCGTGATAACTGGCCTCGTCATACCATGTCTATCCACCTGAGGGTAAACTTAGACCGGAAGATTGGAGCTAGACAGGTAAGCGCGGAAGGGCTCCTGCTACTAGATAGTGGACCTCCTGGGCCGGTGCTTAGTAGCCGATGGGTTAACCAGACTCAGGCACCATGTGTACGACGAAAGGTACACGTGCCGATAAGCGAAACTAGTAGTAATCACGTTCCGGGGTCAGGTCTACACTTTACCAAGTCATTGGAAATGAGGATAGGTGACCAGCACCATGAGATACTCTTTGAAGTCGTAGATATGCCCGACACTAAGGTGGATGGGTACCTGCCTATGTCTTGATTGAAAGACCATAACCCTGACTTAGATTGGAAGACCGGATCACTAACCTGGCATTCAGATTTCTGCAAGGCTAACTGCCTGGCAGAGCAGGGGTGGTTAGTGTTGATGACCAAGGAAGACTCACTAGCCGAGGACCCTAGTAATCTGTACCTATTTGGAATCGTGCAATTCCCCGATGAGGAAGGTGCCGACATTACGGTTAAGCTACACCGCGAGTATAAGGACTATAGGGATATCTTCAGTCAAGAACGGATTGAGGCATTACCGGAGCACTCAAAGTATGACCATACGATCGAGTTGCGACCTGGAACTCAACCTCCTTCCGGGCCTATCTATCAATTTTCGAAAAAGGAGCTTAAGGCACTCCTGGAATATCTCAATGACATGCTGCGAACGGGGAAGCTACGGCTGTCCAGTTGTTCAGCACCAGCCCCTATCCTCTTCATGCCAAAACCAGATGGTACACTAAGACAGGTAATAGACTACCGAGGGCTGAACAAAATCACGGTGAAGAGCAAGTATCCTCTACTGTTGATGAACCAGCTGCGAGATAGGTTAGGAAAAGCCGCTGTGTGCACCAAGTTGGACTTAAAGAATAGCTACTACCTTCTGAGGATGGCAGAAGGTGAGGAATGGAAGTCGGCCTTCCGGTGCAGATATGGACCGTATGAATGCACCGTCATGCCGTTTGGGTTGTGTAATGCCCCAGCAACTTTCCAAAGCATGATAAAGGAGGTCTTTCAGGATCTCATGGACGAAGGAGTCATCGCGTACATGGACGACATCCTGATCTACTCCGAAACTATGGAAGAACAGGTCGCAATGGTGCGGCGTGTGATGGAGAAATTGTGGAAAGCTAGACTAGTTGTAAGCATGAAGAAGTCCAGTTTCCACCAACGGGAAATTGAATTCCGCGGATACAAGATCTCCGATATGGGGATCTCTATATTGTCAGAGAAGGTGCAAACAATCAGGGATTGGGCACCTCCGACATGCGTCGTCGATGTTCAATGCTTTACGGGCTTTGCCAACTTCTATCATCGATTCATAGAAGGGTTCCGCAAGATAGCGAAACCTCTAAGAGACTGGACAAAGAAGGATGTCGGATGGGAATGGACACCTGCGTGTGCGCAGGCCTTCAACCAGTTGAAGGAAGTATTCTCGTCCAAACCTATCCTAGCACATTTTGACCCCGAACGGCCCACCCGGCTGGCAACCGATGCTAGTGACTTTGTATTAGGAGCCGTTCTCTCCCAGTTCTGTGAAGACGAGAGATGGCATCCAGTGGCCTATCATAGTAGGAAGTTCCACCCAGCAGAGATTAATTAGGATGTCCATGACAAGGAAATGACAGCCATTGTGGCAGCATTCAAGGAATGGGATCATTTGCTGGGCTCGGTAACAGACCAGTTGGTGATCTATAGCGATCATGAGAATTTGGAGTACTTCAACAGTACCAAGGTCCTTAACCGAAGACAGCACCACTGGGCTGTGTTCCTGCAACCATTTAACTTCAAGGTGGTTTGCGGAGAAGGAGGGTTGAATGAGAAGGCAGATGCTTGGTCGCGGCGTAGGGACTACGGCCCAGAAGGGGGAGTGATTTTCCACCACAGTCGTTTTTTCGCCTGTGACAGTAGGTTGGGAGCCAGGAACGGGACATCTTGTGACCACAAGTGTTGCAGGTGTGCCAGGGATTTCGGCTCCAGTCTTCCTTTTTAGATCCACTGCGGGTAGCGATAACCAAAGACCATGAGTACTTAAGAATCCTGAAGGCAACAGCTGCCAGTGACAAGGAGGTCGACGCACATTTCACGACGGAAAAGAGCTTACTCCTGTACAAGAACAGGTGGTATGTGCGCAAGGGTCAGAATCTGGAGCTGACAATCATGAAGGCAGAACATGACTCCCGAATCGCGGGACACTTCGGGACTTACAAGAACATTGGCAGGGTTAGGGCTAACTTCTATTGGCCTAAGATGGATGAGCACATCACTGACTACGTGCGAACATGTGATGCCTGCCCAAGAAATAAATCCATCAGGCACAAGAGGTTCGGGCTGCTGGAACCTATTGATGTTCCTATGAGGCTGTGGACGGCGATTTAAATGGATTTCATAGTAGCGCTGCCAGAGTCTAAAGAGTATAGCAAGATCTGGGTCATAGTGGACCGATTCTCGAAAATGGCCCATTCCATACCCCTGACCACTGAGGTACCTATGAAGGAGCTTGCCGTGATCTTCCTGAAGGAAGTCTGGTGCCTTCATGGACTCCGCGGGTCAATCATCTCCGACCCAGATAGCTGATTCACATCCAAGTTCTGTATGAGTCTAATGCACTTGTTGCAAGTGAAAATAAACCTTTCGACCGCGTTCCACCTTGAGACTGATGGGCAGAGCGAGAGGGTTAATCAAACACTGGAGCGGTACTTGCGTAGTTACTGTTCCTACCAACAAGATAATTGGGTTTCGCTGTTACAGCTTGCGGAGTATGCGTACAACACCTTGACAGCAGAATCCACCAGGTTGTCACCTTTTGAGATCAACTATGGGTTTAACCCAAGGACAAACCGGTTAGGTATTGTGTCTGATAACCAGAGAATGCATCCTAGTAGTGAGCTCTTGGTTAAGGAATGGGAAGGAACCTGGGCAGGGATTCGAGAAACGATCCAGCGGGCACAGGCAAGGCAACGGAAATGGCATGACTAGAAAAGGATGCCATCACTGGACTACGTCACCCTGCAGGATGTGGCTGCTGGGCGGGTAAAGAAAGCAGACCCCGTGATGTTGAACCGAAAAAATATCCGCATGAAGCGTCTGATGGAAAACCTGGACCACCAGATGTTTGGGCCTTTCGTGGTCAAATGTCGGGTGGGTAACCGTCATTATGAACTCCAATTGCCCACCAGATGGAGCATCCACCCGGTTTTCAATGTCACGTTGCGCGAACCCTACCGCGAGGATCCGGAAGCACGTAGGGTAAAGGAAGCCACTACCCCGGAACTTATAGACAACGACCCCAGTTATGTTATCGAAGCTGTGGTGGACAGCCGATGGTGCGGAGGAGCGAAGACGAAGTTTCTGTCGCCCTTCGTCCCGTACCTGGTTTCATGGGTAGACTACGGGGATGAGGAAAATTCATGGGAGCCCTATGAGATGCTAGAAGGGACAGGCTTACAGGCCATTCTGGATTTTCACCAAAGATATCCATCCAAGCCCAGGGACCATAGGGTATTGGGGGAATCGAGTCGGTGAAACGAGAGACAACACTAATGGTCCGGGACGGACCGTAGAGAAGAGGGGAGTGATGTAACGAACCAATGTACATGAGCTATGGCAGACGGAACCTATACCCATACAGGTAGCCAGGAGGCGAACTGGTAGGAACTGGCAGGCAAGTAAGTACTAGACCTATGGAGACCCGATGGCCCGGGCTCAGAGAAGGAACAGAAGTGGCTGGTCAGGTACCTAGGTACCTGGGTACACCCGGGAGCGGTGTCAGCGTACTTGGGGACCTATGAAGGGGCAGTTACTCAGTTAGGCAGGGTAACTGGAGACAGGTGAGAAGTGTCTATCTCAGGCGACGGAATAGACCAGGTAACTGAGGAGAGTCTTCTTATACATCGGACAAGGTTACCCCACCCTCAGGACTAGGTTACCCTGCCATGAGGCTTGGGTTACCCTGCCCAAAGTCCTGAATTACCGTATCTTTCAATACGAAGTCCCTCTGGGAGTTCGAGAAAATTGACCACAATGTTTGTCACGCGAAGACTGAGATAATACGAGAATCTCGGACCCTGGGAGATGCTGTTGGGCGAGCTACGCAGCTCCGAAGAAGCTGAAAATTGGAGACATTATTCCTGTCATACCCCTCCGGCCCCTGCCTTGACGCCCGGATGTCATGGGCGAACGGTTGTGTAGTTGTGTGCAGTCTGGCAAAGAGGAATCTTGGGAGACCTGTTTGCAACACCGTATACGTCGCTGCCGTCCGGTTGACCGTAAGTTGTTAGCAGGATATATGAGGGGGCATAGGGTGGAAGGTGGAGTACCTCCTCCAGGTTGTTTGGAGTAAAACGGACCAAAACTGACAGAGTTAAAGGGAGTTAACAGTGGGGGTCCCGCAGGTATTCCCGGGTGGTGCCGGGACGACTGGGAAAATTTTATACCTACCACGCCCAAAGATGTCCCCAACGCCATAGGCTCAGAAAGGGAAGTGCAGAGACACTAAAAGCATGATTGCTACCGCAGGTAAGGTGTATCCGAGGTAGTAGTCGTGGGTAGCACCCATTGGGTCACTCTGGGACCACCGTACCCTGCGCAAGACACCGGAAGCCCTAGACTCGTAAATAGTAGATAGATAAACCGCTCACGGTAGCATCTGAGGTCAAGTAGAGATCCATGCATATAAGAAGGGTGTCATAGATAGTCTAGTTCATGCCGCGTCTTGACTGTTAGCCACTGGCAAGACGCCGATGCGCAAAGGTTTTCACTCCAGTGGGCAAAATGGAAATGCGCCGCGGAAACAATAACCGCATAAGGTGAACGCCGACTAGACTGTGTGGACACATACATACCCGAAGGGGGTGTCAGGAGACGTGTCAGACCACCCTTAGCGGAGAAGGGTGTGCTCGAACAGTTGGAGTTAACTGATGGGGGAGTTTCTGGCATAAGATAAAACTACCTGAAAGTCTATGCGAGAACTCTCCTACTCCAACAATCAATCCTCTCGAGACCTTAATTGACTGAAGCGACAGGCTTAACGATCTTACGTTTTACCGCTTTCTTTATTCTTACATTGGCGTGAACTTTTGGCGATAAGTTTGAAGTTGTTCGCTGCGGTCGTAACCTCAGGATCCATCTTTCTAGTGGTGCCCCCGTCACACTGTGCACTCCCACTATGTCAATGTTGGGACTTGAGTTTTCTGTTCCTTTGGTTCCCCGATAGAGTTACCCTGTCTTCAATTAACTGCTATTTTCGTTCATCGTATTCAATAATCTTGGGTGTTTGTTATTGCCCGCGCCCAATTTTCCGCCATTCAGGCCTCCCCTGACCAACTCACTCCCTCGTATATACATCTCTTTTCTTGCTTCCTTTCCCCTCCAAGATGATGTTTAATAATACCGGTCTATGCTACCAGTGCATACATGTGAGAGTGCTGTTCCGAACCAGGTCTTAGGTGTTTGCATCCTGCCGTTGTGTGTCATTCAAGACGAGCACCCTGTTCTTTGTCTCGCCAAGCAACTGGCAGTCTACCCACTCGCAGTCACTGGTGGTACCACCCTGGTGACTGCAGAAGCATCTCAAGGTCGTCCTGTATGATCATGACTCGTTTCCTGTTCCTGTCCTTTTGAGAAAAGAGTTAAGATGCCCTGGATTACTCCCTATAACAGTTCTCCATTCATCTATGTCCGCTTTGAAACTTCCCTGCCCCGAGGAGAATATAAAGTCTTGCTGTCCCCTGTCGAGATAAGGAGTGATCCTTATTGCATCCCCCTCAAATTGGGTAACTTTCTCCCTTATACATCGGCTGCTATTCCTGCGGCACTTCCGTCCCTGCCCATGCTCAGAACCCAGTCAATCCGGTTCTCCAACATTGTTGAAGAAGCTGTTGCCCATGGCTACAACGCAGGTCATAGTTTTTATTGCGAGGTCGAGGCCACCCAATCTATGACACTTCTTGATCAGACAACTCCCAAAGTCTACGTGCTGGTGGCACATCAGTTTGGTTTACCAGGGGCCTCGTGGCGGTATCCTAAACCTGCACGTTTTGGTGTCTGTACCTCGCTGCTTCCCAGTGTCCTACAGCTGTGACCATGGCTCCCTTTCTGCAAGCCTCCAACCTCTGGCTGGTAAATCAGCACGTGGCACAGCTTTAATTTTCCTTCTGTTGGTCGACCAACCTTTGGGGAATTCCCAGGTCAGTTTTCTTCCAGTTTATATGCCCAACCCCTTGGGTCATGGTTAGCTTGTTTGCTGGGGAGAACTGTGCTGACTTGAAGGTCCCAGGTGCCATCTTCCTGTAGGACTTACCAGGTCGCCCTTCATCCTTGCCTCGCATCGACTCCTTTTCCTTTTCCTCCTGCCATGGTTTCAAAGGTCCCAAAGACCCAAACAAGCGAGCTGGATTCCCTCCTCATTGTCTTTCACTGTCGTGGAAAGCCTCCTCCCAGTTGCTGACTGTACAAAGACATTGTAGTCATTCAGCATCTGTATTATATCGCTTATGAGAGAGCCGCCTCCGTAGCTCCTTAGGTAGCTGATCCTGGTCCATCCTCCTTAATCCCGCTACTTGCAGCTTCGCTTTAATGTTCTAGTTTTCCATATAAAAGGGATACTGTCGATGTCCTTCTCATAGTTGATTTCTCCAATCTAGCCCCAAAGCTTTCACATCGTCATCTATCACTCGCAATCGCAGTTCATTTCGTCCTGCCACCGTTCCCATATCAGCAATCCTGCATGAGCAGCATATTCTTCGAGCCCTTTCATACTTTTCTGATACCAGTTGCAGAAGTGTGTCATATCGGCACCTTTCGCCCTGCCCAGGGCATATCCAATTGTATCTTTATCCTCCATCCACGGCACAGGATTTCGGCTAAAGAAGTCCTGGCATGCATGTAGGCAGCTTTTAATATCCTGGTATGACTTCGCTGTGCATATGAACAGACAGTCAGTAGGTTTTTCCCAATGTAAGGCAGTCCATCATGCCAACTCCTGGGCCAGCTGCAGCATCATTTGGCAATTTTCGTCTTTCTTAGCCATCTGCTGCCTTACCACTAGCAGCGTGCCTAGCTGGCCTCTTGGTCCTTCTCCTCCATAGTCCGACCCATCATCTCTGGGGTTCAGGTCTCCTACCCCTTTCACTACATTGGGAGATGCCATGGTCTCTCCCAGGCCTCCGCACCTAGTTTCTCGCTGGTCTTCTGTTTCTGCCGCCCCCTTCCCGTTTTCTTGTTGGGATGGCCCCAACCACCCTCTTCCAGTTTCTCCATCATGGGTTGATCCATGCTGGTGCGAGACTAATGTTGTCTGTATCAGTGATGTCATTTGCCTTGCCAACTAGGCAAATATCTGGGTCATGTCCTGCTATATGTTTCTTAGCCCCGGCAGGACCTTTTTATCCAGGGTCTGTAGGCCCAGAACAAACTGCAGTTCATGGGTCCCGCCGCCAAGTCATTCTTCCTCCCTCTACTTTTGGAGTTTAACCAGCCCTGTGTATAGCTCTTGGTTCCTACTCACCGATTCTTGCATGATGCGTCGCAGGTCCTGGTATGGCTGTCCGCTTACCGCGGCTGAGTGATGGGACCACTGGTGCATGCAGACGAAGGTGGCTTCCATCACCCCCTTAAACCTTGTGCTCTGCGCAAGGACCTCCCCTTCGAGCTTCCGGCTCCTGTTCTGCCAGACTGCCAACCCAACTGCCCCCAACCTTTCCCCTTTCAATAGTCCTTTTCTGACTTGTAGCAGACCCTCTGTGGTTTCTTTCTATGCATACGATGGGGTTCTATGGGCAACCATCTACTCATTCTGGGTTTTGGTCATGCTTCAGTCCAGCCAGGCGATCAGGGTTCCAATTTATAAACCGAAGACAACTGAGTCGGTAGTGCTCCAGGGAGTCGTGTTTCTACCATCTGACCACTTCCCACTTGCTCCATTCGTGAAGCTTTGAGTAGGACCCCTGGGTACTTGTGGTCCCGAAAGGTTTCTGGTTGTGGGTGTAGCGTTAGTCGTAGAGGCGGAACACCAATTCTCGGCCCCAGGTGACCCCGTGGTTGTGGGTATGGGCCATCCTCACCTGGCCACATGCTCTTATTGGCCATTGCTGTCTATCTATGCGCAATGTGTCCATGCAACTGGAATCCTACCATCCTTCGTCAATCCTTGATTCCGACATCTTATCTTCTTTTTACATTAGTGTGAGAATGTGGAGTGTGGACTGGGCCCCGTGATCAATGAACCAGATGGGAAGGTTTTCATGTTGGACAACCTTCCTCAGCATGAGATGCAAGTCTATCTTGTATATATGGGGGTTCCCTTGGAGGCAATTCCAGGCTGGGTAGTGGAGGATGCCAGATATGGGGTCCTCTAGGCCCATGTGAAAATCTAGTTGCAAGCCTTAGTAGTGTAGAAGAATATCAATATAGTATTCGGTGGTAGCCTACTGAAAGGACTAGTGAGAGTAGGTTAGGGCCCGATACATGATGAACTCAGTACCAGGAAGGCTCACTTTCAAATTCAAGAACAGAGGTTTTAAGCAGCGTATCGTATAACAAATATATTGACAAGATCCCCTCACCAGTGCTGATCATTCTTGGAAAAGCATGCGAGGCACCTGGATATTTATATTCCGCATCTGGGTATTTGGAGGCAATCCAATTTTCCTCTATTGCCCTGCCCCCGTCACAAACAGCAAGAGGGGAAGAAGGAATGTTACATCATGGAAAACTCAAAACAGAATGTTGGGAGAGCTGAGTAAGGCTAACCGGTAAGCCAAATTGATTAGGCTTTGGCACTATGACTCGCATTAGGGACGTGGCGTTTCACAGAACTCATAGTGCTTGGTTACTAGTCTGTGGTGATTGGTTCAATAGTCTTGGACACCTCGCAGTTGCAAGGTTGTATGATGCAATGACTTTTGCACATGACTCAACTAGTGGGTCGTGGGTCTCACGCATGTGATGCGTGAGTCCACATGACCATGCGAGGTGACCCAGAGGTATGAGTCACAGGGTTAGGGTTGGCATGAAGAGCGAGTATGAAAAGGGTCGCAAGGACCCCAGAGGATGAGCTCTTCATGCTATCATCTTTGTATCTTCTTACCTATAACTTTACTACTTTACTGTACATCTAAGTGGCCCTATTGCAGAACTACCCCAATAAGCAAGTCATGAGATACGAGCCTGGAGTGCTTCACTGTGAGACTCCGACGAAGACATGTAGCCTTGAGTGTTGGATGCGAAGGTATCGTCCCCGCTATTAAGGAAGCGGTGACGGATGGAAATTCTTACCTTCAATAGTATCCCAATAAAGCATGCCTGACGATACAAGAAAACCAGTAGATACTATAGGCAACCCCACACGAACAACAACTAAATGGATTATGACAACAAAGAAATAACAGATCATCTGGCACTTCAAGGGTTAGGACAAGAGCTAGAGAGAGTAGTGAGCTCACAAGGAACTGACCGACCTCCAAGCCCCTTTACAACAGAAGGGTAACCGCAAGAGGAAACTTTGTCCTCCAAATAGGAAACAGAATCAAGGATGTTGGGAATGGGAGTACCCAACCTGCCGATTCAACCACTGGAAATGACTCCAGAACAGCTAGCACCCCTGTTAACAACACTACGGACAAGGCGACCAAGTGGGGGAAACACGCCAAAGGCTAAGAAACCTGACATTTTCAGTTTGGAAAGGATGATGTTAACAGAATTCCTCGCCCAGCGCGAAGGATACTTCTGAGTCAAGGATTACAGGAATGATAGAGAGACTGCGAAGGCGGCCTATGTGGAATCGCTATCAGGCCATAGTAAAGGACAAGGGATAACCCCTTATGTCCAAGGATCCAAAGAACGAGAATGGGAAACCAGGGAAAGATTCAAAGAAGTCCTAAAACCACAGTTTGGAAACATGAATACAAAACTGGCGGCCCAAACCAAGTCAGAAGTCATGCAACTGGGAAAAGAAATATGAGAGACTTTTGTATGAAATTCCAATGCTTAGCTATTGCAGCCAAGTATGACAATGAGACACTCTACAGACACTTGCTACAGCCATGTACTACCCAGCTCAAACAGGCGTAGGGTATGGCAGAAGCCAAGTACATGACAGCGGCGCATCTCGCGATATGGGCCAGCGAGCGCGAGGAATAGCTGCCCCGGTTCAGATATATTGAGAACAGAAAGACCCTGATGATGTACTATAAAACTACACCAAGGAACCAGGATGGGACTTTCTAACAGACGCACTTAACAATGACCCTAGGTGGTGAGGCAATGGACATGCATACGACATGCAGAAGGCCAAACTTAAACCTGTCACAACAAGAATGTGAACAGAGAATGAAAGGCCAGCTATACCTAGGATGCGGAAGAAGTAACCAGATAGTCCACAACTGCCAACCACCAAGGGACAGGGGAGACAGAAAACAGTCAGAAAGAATAGTGCCAGGGAGACCTGGAAGGCCAACACAAGCCGCGATCAACCTATGTGAAATAAATCACAGCAAGCCAGCGGGAGAGATGGGACAAGATGTTGGGCGCCGGCAATAGGTGGTCTGTGGGACAAGACATAGCCAAAACCCATCCCACTAGAAATTACTACCTGGCTATGGAAGCAGAATCAAGGGAACAGGAAGCAGGTCACATCATAGTTAAAACACCATTACATGGAAGAGATGAAGCAGTCACGATACATGGGATCATCGACACAGGAGCAACAGAAAACATTATCGATAGCGCAAGATACAACAAAGACGGCATTGCCACCTGTAAGGAAAAGAAACCAGGAGACATATACCTGGGGGATCGAACACGAAGCGTCATGGGACCGATCACCCATAGGGCGTGAGCACCCATGGATAGAGGTAGGGACAGGGAACCGGCAACCTGTCAGGTGGGCAACCTAGAGGGCCATCAGGCGGTTTTCAGAATGCCAGGGCTAAGACAACACAATCCCACAATAGGGTGGGCAAACAACAAGATCGGGTTTGGGAATGAATAATCTGCAGCATAGTGTCTACACAGTTTGCCCGTACTGTAACCGGTACGGGTACTAGCTTATGTTTCATGTTTGGTTTCACACTATCAGTTGATACTTGTATTGTTTCGTGTGCTATCGGTTGATACACACAACTTTTTGGAATATCGCTCATACTGGAGATAAGCGATAGACTGTATTTAAAGACTGCTGATTTCCACGATGGAAACAGCAGACTTCGACTCACAATATTCTAAATATACTTGGTTGAACGGTTACTTCTCTGATCTCCTATTACGCCCCTTCGAAGCCTCCTTTAGTAAGCAGTGCTCGCTTTCTGTTGATCAGAAAGCCATCTGCCCCTATCGTACCGCTACGTGAATAGGGCCTGGCCCAACATGTTATACGTACTGTATACCACCCCCAAAGCAGAAGCCCAGGAAGGAAACTTATTCCCGATCTTCCTCCAAGTCCAGGTACAGAAAGAATCCAGTGCACAAGGAGGGCAAGATGACCAGGTGTAAAAACCAAGGTTACGTGAGCCATGGTTGCCGGAACGTACACCCATACAGGTAGCCAGGAGGCAAACTGAGAGGAGCAGGCAGGCAAGGAGGGCCGTGACCTACGGAGACACAATGCCCCAGGCTTTGGGATAAACAGAACTGGCTTGCAAAGGCACTTAGATACTCGAATCCACCTGGAAGTGGTGTTAGCGCAGTCCGTGACCTCTGAAGAGGCAGTTACTCCGCTATGCCAGGTAACTGGGTAAAGGTCTAAGAAGTCTATCTCCTAGAATGGAATAGACCGTGTAATAGCATAAAGTTCTCTTGTCCATCAGCCAAGTTTACCCTACCATCAGGATCAGGTTACCCTGCCTTGGGGCTGCAGTTACCATGTCACAAGTCCTGAGTTACCCTACCTGTAATTACGAAGTCCCTCGTGGAGTTTGGAAAAAATGACTGGAATGCTTGTCACACGAAACTATGCATAATACTGGAATCTGGGGTTCTGGGAGATGCTATTGGGTGAGCTATGCAGCTGCGAAGAATCTGTAAATAGGAGACATTATTCCTATCATGGCCCTCTGGCCCCGTCTTGAGGCCCGGATGTCATGGGCAAACAGGTGTGTAGTTGGCCGCAGTCTAGTAAAGAAGAATCTTTGCAGAGTGACTTGCAACAATGTATACATCGTGGCCGTTTGGTCAACGGTAGGCTGTTCGCAGGATATACAAGGGTGCACAGGGTGGAAGGTGGACTAACTCCTGCAAGTTGTTCAGAGTAAAACAGACCAAAACCGATGAAGTTAATGGCGTCAACTGTGGGGGTCCTGAAGGCAGTCCCAGGTGGTGCCTCTGAAACTGTGAGGCAGTAGCCAACTCTAAGGATAAGCGAGTCTGAACTAAGGCCCGATATGTGACGCAGTGATTTCTGGAAAGGCTCACTTAAAGTGTCAAGCGAAAATGTAGATTCTATCATAGAACGAATATATTGATAAGATATCTTCTCCGTCGCTGATGATCTATGTAAAGCGTGGGAGGCACCTTGATATTTACATTCCGCGTCTGGTTGTTCGCAGCCTGTCTACTCCTCCCACTTTTCCGTGGTGCGAACTTCGTAGGCCCTGAAAACCTTTACCCCGCTTGACTCTGATTCTCCCAGATAGCGGGGTGGGTGTCCTACCCCTCTCTTCGCTGCATCCGTGCTCATAGTAGTCATTCAAACCCTTTCACCATGGCAGACAGTTACTGGTTGTATCTCCGCATACGAAGTGATCAGCTCTGACGACAGACTTATCACTGTAGTTGCATTTCTCGTCCTCCTGCGTCAACCCGTAGCAGTCCATTCTTGCCTTATCGTGCCAATGGCGGTTAGGGCCTCATTGCTCTCAGGGTTGGCCTGTGATGCGGTAGGCCATCTCCTGACTCTACCTTAGCATGCCTGCGGGCACGGGCGAACGATCGTCCCTTGGGCACCCTCAGCTCATCAGGATTTTCCTCTGCATTTCTCCCCCAATGGACTTGACATCGGTCTTGCTGCCCGCATGACAGCTGGGGACTCCTATCGGAGTAGCCGACCTCCCCCTGGTTGGCATCCATCCGTTGGCACAGCTGAGGGATCTTTGCATGCGTTTCTCTACACAACCAAGCGACCGATTTAGTTCGTTCGACCTTGTCAGGATAGCCGTGTGTCCTCTCTTGACAATTCAGCGAAAACCCCTTGGTCGGTGACCTTCGGTGGTGGCGTAAATGAGGGTTTTGTGCCGATGTAGTATTGGTAGAAACTAACTCATTCTCCAAATACCCCGACGGACCCTGGGATCGAACACGTGACCTTTTACCAATAATCACGTAACATGCCCATTAGGCTATGCCAGTTCGTCTTATGTGTAACATGAGCTCACCTCTCTAAGAGTTCAACCCAAATCTCTAAAGCCTATTTTCTATAATAGTGGACAAATTAAATTCGTTTAAGAACTCGACAAGATAGGGTGAAAAACCTCTGCGCATTTACTGGGCCACACCTAGGAAAACCTTTCCTTGTCATTCTTCCTCTATATCCGCAGCATCCCCGGGTTCTGCCTGTGGAACCCCTCTACTAACTCCACCGCATGCCCTAAATGTTCCAGTGGCTCCCAGGTGTTTTCATCCTCCAAGTACCCCCGCCACGTGACAAAGTACCTAAGTTCACAGATCCTCTTAGTGCGTCCGTCAACCCTGCGAGTGTATGAAATGACCTCCCTTTTGACTATCTTTTCAATCTCCCATTCCAAGTCGCCATCTATCTCCTTAGGCGCTCTGGGAGGTTGTTCCCGAGCCAGTCGAACCGATGTCCGGTAAGGCTCTAACAATGATACATGGAAGACGGGGTGTATCTTCCAGCGTTCCGAGATTTCCAGCTTGAATGCTCGGTTAGCATGTGGCTCCAGGATCTTGAAGGGCCCATATAGTTTTGGGCTAAGCTTTTTGGAGTGTCGCTTGGTGCGAATGTTCTTGGCATTTAGCATGACCAAGTCGCCTGCCTGAAAGTTTGGCTGTGGCCTCGCTTTCTTGTCGTGGTACTGCTGCATTACTTCTCTGGTTTACTTCAAGGTGGCCATCGCCTGTCCATGTATTTCCTTCATCCAGTGAGCATACCTGGTGGCTCCTGGATTTCATGCTTCTCGCTCCTTCACCTATTCTGTCTGCGGGTGGTATCTGCAGTTCGCGTAGAAGGGGGTTAGTCTGTTCCCACTCATAACAGAGTTATTGTAGACATGTTCCGCTAGCGGGAGCAGTGGGTGCCTGTCATCCTGATCATAGTTGATGCAGCTTCGGAGGTAGCCTTCCAGCAATTGGTTGGTTCTCTCCATCTGCCCGTCCATTTGAGGATGGTACGCCGTTGACATCTTCCTTTTGATGCCTAGGAGTTTGCAGAGGGATTCCCAAAATTCGCCCGGAAACTTTGCGTCCATGTCCGAGACGATTTCTGTCGGTAGCCCATGTAATTTCCACACTTCCCGGAGGAATTCCTGCGCTACATCCTTTGCCGTTGCGTTTTCCTTTAGCCCTCCGTAGTGGACCATTTTGGTGAAGCGGTCAACCACCACCATGATTTGAGTGTTCTCTTCTGACTTTGGCAACTGCGTTATGAAGTCGGTAGGGATAGAGGTCCACGCCGCATAGGGTATCTCCAAAGGCTGTAGAAACCCATATTTTAACTACCATAGCGCTTTGTTGTGCTGACACTCATCGCATGAGCGTAGATAGTCATTCACCCATTCCGCGACCCTCTTCCAGTAGAAGTCCCTTGTTATGATTTCTACTGCTTTTTCCTGCCCGAAATGCCCTGCGACCTTGGAGTCGTGGCTGCTTTGGGCAATCAGTGTTTGCAGGGCCTCGTCCTTTGGGATGAACAGCCATTCTTTATAGTATAGGAGGCCATTCATCAAGGTCCAATGCGTTGGCATTTCCTTTCCCTCATCTCGGAATCTTTCCAACCCTTTCCGCCTCCTCTTCCCGTCCTGGTCCGTTTCTCCCTTCTCCTCCACCTGGCCCAGGAATTGGGCGTCAAATTTCCGTGCTGTTGCCTTGATAACCACTACACTTGTCAGCATGGTCTCTTCCGTCGTCAGGGCCTTGTGTCGTCCCTGATCGAACTCGTCGAAGTATTGGTTCAGCCCATTCTCTTCCTTTAGTTGACTGGCTTTGGTTGGGGTTTCGACCACACTGGTTCCCGTGCTCCCGAATCCATCCTGCCCCCTTTCGGTATCGGCTAGCTCCATCACATCGCAGAGTTCCCTATCCTGAATCCTTTCTATTACGCGTTGCGCAACTCGTTTGCCCTTCCCCACGGGGTAGTCCTGCTCCTTCAGGTTGAACAGTAACATCTTTACCTCTCCGCGGTACTCCCGGTCAATGACTCCTGCCCTGACCATGATTCCATGGCAGACCGCAAGGCCAGGTCTTGGACCTACTCTGCCGTAGGTTCCCATTGGTAACGCTAAAGCTATTCCAGTGGCTACTGTCACCTGTCTGCGAGCAGGTACTACTGCGCGTTCCAGCGTGTAGATGTCATGTCCTGCCACTTTGTTTGAGCCCCTCGCGGGCATTCGAGTTTCCAGGTGTAACCGTATGGCTCGCGTGTATTCGGGTTTGGGTGTCCTCTGGCCTACACCAGGATCTTCTTCTCGTCCTACCACTATAACCATAACCTGCTTAAAACGTTCCGGGTTTAAAATTGAGAGCTTCTCGCTTTGCGCAGCTCCCCCCTCGGGATGGTACTCCGGCCGTCTGCTTAATGCATCCAGCTTCCCACCACTTGACCCTGGGCGGTATACGATTTTGAAGTTGAAATCTGCCAACCTCTGTGCCCACCTTATCTGCCTGGCACTCCAGGCCTTGGTGGTGAGTAAGTATTGTAGATTCTGATGATCTGTAAATACCGTAATGGGTTCGTTGGTTCCTGCGAGATAGTGACGCCATTCCTTGAATGGTTCAACTATGGCCAGCAACTCTTTATCATGAGCACCGTAGTTGCGGTCCGTCGGGTGGAGCTTTCGGGAGTGAAAGGCTATTGGGTACAGCCTTTTTTCAATGTATTGGGATAGAATGCACCCTAGCATAAAATCACTGGCATCCGTTTCCACCACTGTGTTCCAGTCTGGGTGGAAATGTGCTAGAATAGACGCCATCACGAACTGTTCCTTCAGGCAGTCGAAAGCCTCCTCCTGCTCCTTTCCACAGGCGAAGCCCTTCGGGTCGCCTTTCAATAGCTCTGTTATGTGTTTGCAAGTTCCAGAGAAGTTCGTAATGAATCTTCAGTAGAACTTTGCAAATCCCATAAAACTTTGTATGTCCTTTGCGGACTCAGGTTGCTTTCATTCGCTTATGGCTTTGACCTTTAGATCACTCATAGTGATCCCATCGGTCTTCACTATGTACCTCAGAAATTCAACTGTCTTGGTGTGGAATACTGACTTAGTGATAGACACTGCTAACGGGTATTTCCGCAGCTCGGTTAATACCTCCTTTACCAATCTGACGTGGACCTCCTTGGTCTTGGAGTAAAGTAGTACGTCGTCTATATATACGACTACTCCCATGTCCAGGAATCTCCTCAGGACGACATGCATCATGTCTGGGAAGGTGGCGGGCGTGTTTACCAGCCCAAATGGTATTACCCGGTATTCATAATGTCCGTACCGAGTGCAGAAGGCCGTCTTCCACTCATCTCCCTTGTTAATGCTTATCAAGTGGTACCCGTCTTTTAGGACGAACTTGGTGAAGACACGTGACCCAACGACTCGATCCCTGAGTTCACTCATGACCGGTAGGGGGTACTGGTTGGCGACGGTTACCTTGTTCAGCCCACGGTAATCCACACAGAGTCTCAGCCGTCCATCAGGTTTTGGCACAAACAGTATTGGTGCACCTGCGGGCAACTGGCTTGGTGTTATCTTTCCTTCGCGGAGCATTTTGTCAAGGTATTCTCGCAGTGCCCGTAGTTCCTTTTCGCACAACGGGTATATGGGCCCCCATGGGGGCTTTTCGCCTTCGACTAGCTTGATCTCAAGATCAAAGGTATTGTGGCTTCGGAGCCGTTTCGCTGCCTGAGGCAGGAAGAGATCGGCGTACTCCTAGTAGGGTTTTGGCAGAGTCTCCATCACTACTGCCTCGGGGTCTTCTGGGCCTGCAATTGGGCCCACGTATCTGGCTGCAGGGTCCGAGGCTACTATCTCGTGCCACTCAATGCAGATCCCTTCATCTTCTGGTTCCAGGTGTCCTTTACACTGCTCTGCCGGGAACTCCCACCTGCTTGCATCCTCGATGAATAACAGGTGATGTTGGCGATCCCACCAACTGAAAGGCATTATCAAGTCTTAAAACCCCTGGCTCATGACTTCACAGGTGATTTCCGAACAATGTCGGTTAGCCCCGATTTTTAGTATGATAGGGGTTGTATGGCACCTTCCCGCATTTCGGGATTGTGCGCCGTCAAACCCAGTTATACCAACTGGGGTGTCTCGCTGTATCGTTGCCAGCCCAAGTGTTTGGACTAGCGCTGCTCGTGGAACAAAGGTCTGCGGGCCCGAGTCTGATAACACGCGAATCGGTACCCGTTCTCCTTGTATTCTTAGGTAGGCTGTGCCTTGTGGGCACTTGTCATGTGTGGGTGTGGGGACTTGAGTTTTCCGTCATTTTGCATCCCCTGTAGGGTTACCCGGTCTTCGCTTGGTCGACATTTTCCGGGCATTCAATAATCTCCGGTGTTTCTTATTGTGCCCGCACAATTTCGGCCATTCAGGCCTCCTCAGACAAACTCAGTCCCTTCTGTGTTCCTCTCCATTCTATTTTCTTTCCCCTCAATGACGATATTTAATCATACCAGTCTATGCCACCAGTGCATAGATGAGGGAGTGACCTTTCTAACCCGGCCTTAGGTGTTCGATTCCTGCCGTTGCATATGATTTAAGGCGAGCATGCTGTCCTTTGTCTCGCCTAGCAACCTGCAGCCTACCCACTCGCCGTCGCCGGTGGTGCCATCCTGGGACTGGGGAAGCGCCTTCAGGTGGTCCTGCACTTATCCTGACTCCTGTCCCCTGCATGAACTTTGCAGGAAAGAGCTAGGATGCCCTGAGTTGCTGCCCGCAACAGTCCCCTTTTCACGCATGCCGGGTTTGAACCTTCTCTACCCAGGGGGGAGTATACACTCTTGCCGTCCCACGTCCAGGTCGGAGGTCATTCTTGATTGCATCCCCCTGAGATGGGTTAACTTTCTCCATTATACACGCTTTTTCGTGCCCTTCACACTACTGTCCCTGCCCATGCTCAGAACCTAGTCAATGCGGTTCGCCAACATTCTTGACTAAGCACTTGCCCTAGGTCGGAACGTAGGTCGTGGTTTTTTCACAGGGCTCCCGGTTGTCCAATCTATCCCGCTTCTTGATCTGACAACTCCCAAAGTCTAGGTGCTGGTGGCACGTGGGCCTGGTTCACCCCTGGCCACGGGGCGGCATTCTGAACCTCCATGTTTCGGGGCCTAAAATTCCCTGCTTTCCGGTGTCCTATCCTTGCGCCAATGGCTTCCTTCCTACAAGCTCCCCACTTGTGGTTGGCCAGTCCGTACCAGGTGCAGCTTTTATTTTCCTGGCGTTGTTCGACCTAGATTTGGGGTATTCCGTCATGAGCCTTTTTCCAATCGCGGTACTCTATCCCCGGGGCCTTGGTCGGTTTGTTGGCTTGGGCGAACCAGGCTGACTTGAAGTTTCCAGATGTCGTTTTCCTCTGAAACTTGTTTGGTCACCCTTTCTCCTTTCCTCGCTGCGGCTCCTTTTCGTTGTCCTCCGGGCATCGTTTCTGCGGCCCGTAAGAACGCGACGAGCTGGACGGATTGTCTCGTTGTTGCCATTCGCTGTTGAGGAAAGCCTCTTCCTGGTTTCCTACCGCACGAAGGTGCTCCAGCCATTTAGCATCAGTATAGTACCGCTTATGAGATAACCGTCTCAGGATTGCCTCAGGTAGCCAATCTTCCACTATTTTCCTCCATGCCATTCCCTGCAGCTTGGCCTTGCTGTTCAAGTTTTCTATCTGGAGAAGGTGCTGGTTGATGTCCTTCTCGTACTTGATTTTTCCCATCTGGGCCAACGCTTTCCGGTCCTCATTGATTGGTGACAATCGCACAATGATCCCGTCCCGAAACTGTTTCTACGTTAGCAATTCAGGACGAGCGGCATACCATGCGAGCCCTTCCATGCTCTTCCAATACCAGTTGCTGAAGGGTGTCACATTGGCACCCTTCGTCCTTCCCCAGGGGTGGATGATCCTATCTTTATCCTCCACCCACAGCATGGGATTTCGGCTAAGGTAGTCCTGGCACGCATGCAGCCAGGTTTTTATATCCTGGTAGGACTTTGCCTCATATATGAATGGAGGGTCGGCGTGCTTTTTCTGATGTAGTGCAGTTTGTCGGGCCAACCCCTTAGCTAACTGTAACATCATCTGATGTTCCTCCTCTTCCGTAGCCATCCGTTGCCTTCCTAGGGGTAGTGTTCCGGGCCTGCGGCTTGGTTGTTCCCCCCCGTTATCTGACCCGTCATCCCCCGGGTCGGGGTCTCCTGCTCCTCTAGCCACATTAGGAGCTGCCGCAGTTGTTTCTCGGCCACCCTGTAACGTCTCTGGCCTGGTGTCTTGTTCCACAGGCCCCTTTCCCTTGTCTTGTTGGGATGGCCTCGATCGTCCTCGCCCGGTTTCGCCATCATGGGTCGATCCCCCTTGATGCGATCCTAACGCTGTCTGTACCAGCGCTGTCATTTCCCTCGTCGATTGGGCCAACATCTGGGTCATGCTCTGCTCCATGTCCCTGCGCCCAGTCGTCACCTTTTTGTCGAGGGTCAGGAGCTTGGTAACGGACTGCAGCTCCCTGGTCCCCCGATGTCGTTGCTCCTCATATAACTCCTTTCGGAGTTTGTTCAGCCCGGGGTGGAGTTCTTGGTCTCGGCTCACCGATTCCTGGATGGTGCGTCCCAGATCCTGGTGCAGCTGTCCGCTTACCGCTGCTTGTTGATCCGATTGCTCGTGCATGCGAGCGAGCACAGCTTCGATCACTCCCTTAAATCTAGTGATCTCGGCCACGACTTCTCTCTCCAGCCTCCTGCTCTTATTTTGCCCGAGCGCCAATTCCTCTCCAACCAACTCCTCCCTGTGCAGAAGTCGCTCTCTTACTTGAGCAAGGCCTTCTGCGGTCTCTTTCCACTCGCCAGATCGGGTCACGTATGCGACCATCTGGTTCTTCTGGGTTTGGGTAACGCTGCGGTCCAACTGGCCGATTAGCGTCCTAATGTATGCAGCGAAGGCACCCAAGTCGGTGGTGGCTGAGGGGGTTGGGGTCCCAGAGCGTGACCTCTGCCCGCTTCGTCTTTTCGTGATGCTTTGGGTTGGGCCTCAGGGTAGTAATGGCCCCGACGGGTTCCTCTGTGTGGGTGTGGAACCTAGGCGTAGGGGCGGGATAGCACCCACTGAAGATGGTGGTGGGAGTGGAAAGGGGCTATCTTGGCCCCGTCCCCTAGCGCTGACAAGCCTCTGCTGTCTTTCAGCGCACAGCATATCAGGGTTGCTAGAATCCTCTGATCGCTCTTCGATTCGTTGTCGCGACATCTTGTTCTTCCGGTATTCTATGAGTGTGAGGTGTTTGAGGGACCACTTGATCCCGTGATCAGGGAACCAGAAGGGAACATTTTCGTCGTCAAAGACTTCACTTATACAGAGATCAAACTGGATCTCGTGGATGTGTGCGTTTCGCTGGAGGTATAGATCAGATAGATGGTTGAGGGCCTTGGATAAGCGCTCCTCCAGGCTCATCGAAAGAGGTGGGTTTGAGGCTCAGTAGGATAGAAGTTATCAATATAGTGTTAGGCGGTAGCCGACCCTAAGAACAAGCGCGTGTGAACTAAGGCCCGATACGTGACGAAGTAATTTCTGAGAAGGCTCACTTAAAGTGTCCTGAGAAAATATCGGTTGTATCGTAGAATGAATGTATTGATAAGATCTCTTCCCCGTCGCTGATGATCTATGTAAAGCGTGGGAGGCACCTCGATCTTTATATTCTGCATGTGGGTGTTCGCGGCCCCTCTACTCCTATGACCTTTCCTCGGTGCGAACTTCGTAGACCCTGAAAACCGTTACCCTGCTGGACTCTGATTCTCACGGACAGCGGGGAGGGTGTCCTACCCCTCTCCTCGCTGCGTCCGTGCTCATCGTAGTCATTCAAACCCTTGCAGCGTGGCAGAGGGTTACTGGTTCTATCTCTGCATACAAAGTAATCAGCTCCGACGACAGACTTATCAATGCAGTCGGATTTCTCATCCTCCTGCGTCAACCCGTAGCAGTCCCTTCTTGCCTTATTGTGCCAATGGCGGTTAGGCCTCATTGCTCTCTGGGTTGGCCTTTCCCGCCGTAGGCCATCTCCTGACTCTACCTTATCATGCCTTCGGGCGCGGGGGAATGATCGTGTCTTGGGCATCGTCCCCTTATCAGGACTTTCATCTGCATTCCTCCACCAAAGGACTTGCAATTCGGTCTTGCTGCCCGCATGGCAGCCGGGGACTCCTGTCGGAGTAGCTGACCTCCCCCCTGTTGGCATCCATCCGTTGGCCCAGCTGAGGAATCTTTGTATGCATTTCTCTCCACAACCAACTGACCGATTTAGTTCCTTCGACCTTGTCACGATAGCCGAGCATCCTCTCTTGACGATTTAGCGAAAACCCCTCCGCCAGCGACCTTCGGTGGTGGCATAAATGCGGGTTTTGTGCCGATGTAGTATTGGTAGAAATTAACTCATTCTCCAAATACTCCGACGGACCCTGGAATCGAACACATGACCTTTTGTCAATAATCACGTGACATGCCCAGTACGCTATGCCAGTTCTTCTTATGTGTAACAGAAACTAGGAGAGTTTTACACCTACCAAGCCCACATATGCTCCCCGTACTATAGCCTGTAAAAGGAAAGTGCAGAGACACTAAATGCATGATTCCTACCACAGGGAAGGTGGATCCAAGGTGGCGGTTATGGGTAGCGCCCATTACATCTCATCTGGACTACCATATACTGCGTAAGACACTGGAAGCCCAAGACTCGTAAATAATGCATAGGTAAAGCCCTCACAGTAGCTTCCAGGGTGAAGTAGAGGTCACTGCATATGGGAAGCGTGTCAGATATTGTCTGGTTCATCAGGTATCTTGACTGTTAGCCACTAGCAAGACACCGATACAAAGAAGTTTTCACTCCAGCCGGCTAATTCAGAATGCGCTGCAGAAACCACAAATGCAGGAGGTGAATGGCAACTGCAGTGTGTTGACACTTACATGACCGAAGGGTGTGCTAGGAGATGTGTCGGATCAGCCTTAGTGGAGAAGTGTGTGCTTGAATGGTTGAAGTAAACTGATTGGGGAGTTCAGGCATAAGATAAAACCACTTGAACATCTATGCGAGAACGCTACTACTCCAACAATTCATGCTCTCGAGAATTTAGTTGAGGGAAGCGTCAGGCTTAACCATATCATGTTTTACCACTTACTTTGCTCTTATATTCTGTGCACTTTGGCGATAAGTTTGAACTTGTGTGGTGCGGTCGCACCCCCGGGATCCATCCTCCTAGGGGAACACCTGTTACAGTATATTGTTAAGCGACCCCCTTGCTTAACTCCTCTCATGATTAATTGTTTTTGGCCTTCGTCACTGAACTTGTGTGAATAGTAGTCCCCTTGTCTTGCACAACGAGCCCCAGGTGGAACGTGCCGTGGCTGGTACCAAACTTAGAACCTGGATGGAATCTAACTGGGATTCCGATCTTGATCTGGATGAACATACCGCCAACACCTTTCAGGCTTCAGTTTTTGTGGATGTTCGCGCTATTGAATGGGATGGTCACTAGCTGCTTTTAGAGGCCATCCCTATTAAGTTACCTCTTCACTGCATTGATCTCATCATTACATACCCTCGTGCTGCGGCCCTCCCATTTTTTCAAGATCCTGGCCTCGTCCACAATATGACCCCTCCCCTGCTGTAAGGAGTTCCCTTTAGCTAGTTCTTGTGTGAGTTTGTTGGACACTACACCATCTGGGGGGTATCCAAGTCGATGGCAGACGCGAAGTAGGAACTGAGGAACTGGAACACCCAGACGCAGTAGGTGTTTAGAAAACAGATCACTAGGGCAGGGCTGGAATAGATGAAAGTACAGCAGGAGGCAGACTTCCGGTTGCTAAGGGATCAGCAGGCATTGAAGACGCAGATGGCAGCATTGAAAACGGCTATTGAAGGAGGATACAGTATTGATGCTGAGAATGATGTACTGTTGTTAGAGGCCACGCCACCACTCCCGCTCGTCTATACCAAGCCTGAGAACTTTGGCATGGAATTGGCCATAAGGGCCAGAGAAGACCAATAGGGGGCGTACTTGAGCCCAGTCGGTAAACAGATGTTGGAAAGCCTGAAAGGTGACAGGTACAGCTATACCTCCTCCTTCTCAAGAGCATCTACAGGCTCCCTGTCTGTCACTCCCTTGATCGCCTGCAGTCATTCGGGCAGCCCCATGGTCAGGCCAACTGATGGACATCGAGTAAGGAAAAGGATGTGCAAACCGAAGGGTATTACGGCCCCGGATACGCCTGACCCTACTCCTTGTCTGACCCCTACTCCTATTATTCTGCCCACAACACCTTCGGTTGCAACTCACATACCTCCCACAGCCGCCCCAAGACTGACACCTCTACCAGTTCCTCTCCCAGTCCCTCTCCCAGTCCTTCCACCAGTCTCTGACCAGTTTCCTACCACATCCTTCCCATCTGCAGTGATCGCAACTCCAGGGTTCGGTCCGATCCATGCTCTATCACCTGGGTTCTTTGAACAGGTACGGTGCCATCAGGAGCGAGCACCTCAATCTCCGTCGCTGGGGACTCCTATCCTCAGACCAGGAACACCCAGATGCAGGGTTCCTTGGGCACTGCTCCTTCCCTTGGTGCCTTCTAAAGCAAGTCTTCTTTCTGGTCTCCCCGCCATGACAAGTAGCGATTCGAACTACCAGGATACGTTTTGTCTGTCGTGCTGCAAGTCAGAAGAAACCCAGATGGGGTGGATTTATTACCACCCACACCGGTGCAGGAAGGAACCAGGGACTCCAGTGAGGCATAGATGGAGGCAGAAGGAAGGAGATGGATGACCAATATGTGGGTATTGTGGGTCATGGAGGCACGCTGGCGCCCTGATGCAACCCCTGAGTTGTCCAGGGTTGCACTCATTACTGTGGCTAACACAGGCGGCACCTAACCCAACTCCTGAGAGTGGGCGACACCCTGTTCCACCACCGGCATCAGGACCATCAGGGGCTGAGGCGCCGCAGGATGGCAACCAGGATGGCCAAAGGAACAGTTGGATGGGTATGATAGACCCGGGGAGGCCTAAGGCGGGAATACCGGAGGTAGTGGAGATGGAAGTGCACCACCCTGAGGTGGTACAGTGGTAGAAGGCGGAGATCCAGGGGACTCTGACTATGATAGTTCCGATAATGATGATGACGGAGATTCTCTCTCGGATGTGAACCCCTTTCTCAGTACTCGCAAGAATGACGGGAGGAATAAGAAGAAACAAGGGTGGGACCGTCAGGCGAAGAGGCTAGTGAGAGCCCCGACAGGTACTGGTTCTCCTACTAGGCTGATACCGAGATACTGCTAGAAGAAGCCGGAAAAGCTGCATGGTAACCCTCCATTCAGGGGCAAAGTTATGGAACTCATGACCTGCTTGGCCTTGGTGGAGGTCAAATTCGAATACTTTGCGGATTGCAAGTTCACCGATATGGATAAGGTAATCTTAGTGATCCCCCTCCTTGAGGACTAAGCCCAGGCTTGGTACGTGGGGTTGTATGGGCACATTAAGATGGAAGCAGCCAGATGCAATAGCGTTCCTGTAAAGGACACCAACCCCTTATGACCATGGCAAGGGTTCCGGGAATGGCTGGAACGAAATTCTAGTAGAGACCAGGCCGAATGAGACTGATCCATTCTTGAGTGGCCAGACCTTGTGAGGACGCCCCATCACATCGATGAATACCTGGACACGATAATTGACTACCTGTATAAGATTAGCTATACAGATCCAGTACAGGTACGAGACAAGGTTTGATCAGGCATTACGCAAGAGGGTCGTAATGTGTGGGCATTTAAGGAGCCCCATCCAACTGACCTGAACGAGTACCTTGATCTTCTCCAGAAGGTTGGGCATGCATTGGAAGACAATAACCGGTTCAGTAACTGGGTCATACACCCCGCCCCACGGTCTCAGCCATCAGACAAGAAGCAGGATAGAGCCTCAACTTCAGACAGGTTCAAGAAGAAGGAGAAGGGTTCAGGAACAAAGAATCAAAGGTCTGCCAAACATACTAATTTCAATGCAGGGAATCAGGCAAAGGCGGTGACTTCCATGTACACAATGGCACGTAAGGAAATCCGGTCGACATTGACCAAACATTGGAGGAAGCACAACTAGGGCACCAAATGCAGGCGAACTGGAGACTTCAGGAGAAAGTGTACCGCAATGTCCCCAGTCGTGAGTTCCGGCAAGCGAGCTCTTGGGCTGCAATGGTCCACCCTGGTAAGCAAGCCTATGAGTACAGACAAGTGGCTAAAGCGCATTGAAGCACCACCTCTAGCCACCTTGTCAAAGATATTGGAAGTCCGCCATACACCACCTCAGATAATGGAGGTTGATACTGATGGCTCAGAATAGGTAAGAGCCCATTCTGGTTAGGGCAGAACCTCTCAGACCTGTATCCATAGACCCACAAGAGATGGACACAAGAACCTAGGAAGTGGTTCTTGGATGGGTAGGTACCCCTGTACTGCCTGAACAAACATAATACTGACTTCACCCAGGGGGTGTTGGGAGGTAGATGTTTGAGGCCGCGCGTGGTGGACTATGTGATCTTTCCTTGGTTGTGTTTCTGGTTCTTTCCTTGGTTCTGGTTATAAGTATTTCTTTCAGGATTTCCTTATCTGGAGGGGGGTGTTTTGGGACATTGTTTTCGTTGAGGATGGGCAAGGTCTTCCTAGTGGAGATGCTCGACATTGGGGAAGTACTAGGTTGCTTCGTTTGGAACTGGTCCAACGGTGGACATCTACCAGGCCCCAGGGATTGTTATCTTCAGGATAAGATGGAATGGGTTAAGGTGGGCCTTGATCAAATAAAAGCATTATTTTCAAGTTAGCCCGAGGAGGGTTGAGTACCCTAAATGGTGCTGGCATGATAGTAAACACCCTAGCCATTGTGACAGCGAATTCCAATCCCACAACATTTACTAATCTATTGTGGCTGCTCTTGTGTCAGAAGGCAAAAGACCGCACATTTTTAGCAATACGAGATGATTAAGCCACTAAGAGAAGCAAAGAGGCCGAAACGTGATAACTTGGCTCGTCACACCAAGTCTATTCGCCTGCGCATGAAGTTAGACTGAAAGATCAGAACGCGACAAGTGTGTGCGGCAGTACTCTTGTTGCTGGATTGTAGAGCTACTAGACCAATGCTTTGGAGCCGATGGGTCAAGCAGACCCAGGCAGCATGTGTACGCCGAAGAGTACATGTGCCGATAAGCGATGCAAGCAGGAATCGCATTCCTGTGTCAGGTCTGCACTATATCCAGGTCCTTTGAAATCAGAATGAGCGACCGCCCGAATGTGATGGGCGTTGAGGTCGCAGACATGCCCGACATGACAGTGGACGGGTACCTACCTATGTCATGGCTGAAGGACCACAACTCTGACATATACTAGGAAACAGGATCACTGACCTGGTGCCCAGATTTCTGCAAGACTAAATGCGCGCCGGAGCAGGGGCGGTTAGTGTTCATGACAGACGAAAAACTGATAGCTGAAAAGCCAAGTAATGTGTGCCTGTTGGGAATTGTACAATTCTCCAATAAGGAAGGCATAGACACGACGGTCAAGCTACTGTAGCAGTATAAGAACTATGTGGATATCTTCAGCCAAGAACGGATTGAGGTATTACCAGAGCACACGAAGTATGACCATATGATCGAGCTGCACCCTGGAACTCAACCTGTGTTGGGGCCTGTCTATCCGTTATCGGAACCGGGGCTTAAGGCACTGTATGAATATCTCAACGAGATACTGTGAATGGGAACAGTACAGCGACCCAGTTCCTCACCAGCAGCCCCTGTCCTCTTCGTGCCAAAGCGAGATGACACACTAAGGTTGGTAAAACATTATCGGGGGCTAAACAAGATCATGGTTAAGAGTAAGTACCCTCTACCATTGATGAACGAACTCCGTGATCCACCCGTGAAAGCCGCTGTGTTCACAAAGTTGGACCTGAAGAATGGCTACTACCTTCTGCGGATGGCAGAAGGTGAGGAATGGAAGATTACGTTCTGGTGCAGATATGCACTGTAGGAATACACTCTCATGCCATATCGGTTGTGTAATGCCCCACCAACTTTGCAGAACATAATAAATAAGGTCTTTCGTGACCGCTTGGATGAAGGAGTCATCGTGTATATGTATGACATCCTAATCTACTCCGAGACCATGGCAGAACATTTAGCACTTATGAGGTATATGATGGAGAAATTGCGGAAAGCAAGACTATGCGTAAGCATGAAGAAGTCCAGTTTCCACCAACAGGAAGTTGAATTCTATGAATACAACATCTCGGATATGGCGATCTCTATGTTGTCGGAGAAGGTTCAGACGATCAGGGATTGGGTACCTCTGACATGCCTCGTTGACCCTCAAAGCTTTTTCTGCTTTGCCAACTTCTATTGTTGGTTCATAGAGTGTTTCACTGAGATAGCAAAACCTCTAATGCACTTGACCAAGAACGATGTCCGATAGTAATGGACACCCGCTTGCCAGCCGCCCTTGAATCATCGGAAGAAAGCATTTATGTCCAAACCTATCCTAGCACCTTTTGACCCCAAGTGGCCAACCCCGCTGGAAACGGAGACTAGTGACTTTGTATTAGGGGCTGTTCTCTCGCAGTTCTACGAAGGCGAAAGATGGCATCTAGTGGCCTATCATAGTCGGAAGTTTCACCCAGCGGAGATTAATTATGATGTCTATGATCAGGGAATGACTGCCATCGCAGTAGCCGTCAAGGAATGGGATCATCTGCTACGCTCAGTAATAGACCAATTGGTGATCTATATGGATCATAAGACTTTTGTGTACTTTAATAGTACCAAGGTCCTTAACAGAAGGCAGCACCGCTGGGCTGAGTTCCTGCAACGATTTAACTTCAAGGTGGTTTACCGAGAAGAGCAGTTAAATGAGAAGGCCGATACGTTGTCGCAGCACATGGACTACCGCCCTGAGTGGGGAAGTAATTTTCTACCTCAGTCATTTTGTCACCCTGGACGGTGGGTTGAGAGCCAGGAACGGAACATCTTGCGACCATAGCTGTTGCAAGTGTGCCAAGGATTCTGGCTCCAGTCGTCCTTTTTGAATCGACTGAAGGTAGCGATACAATAGGACCAGGAACACTTAAGGATCCTGGACACAGCGATTGGCGGTTACAAAGAGGTTGATTGACACTTCACGACAGGGAAGGGCTTACTCCTGTACAAGAACAGGTGGTATTTTTCCAAGGGCCAGAACCTGAAGCAGACAATCATAGAGGCTGAACATGACTCCCAAATCGCGGGTAATGTTCGTTATGGGGTGGGGTGGGGCAGGTTTTACCCGCGGTAGCCCAGCTATTACATGGGACTGCGGTACGTATTTTGTATGTCCTCTCTGCCACGCTCTGGGCTGGGGGCCCGCCTTTTTCGGGGCCCTGGAGGCCCTGTAACGAACACTAATCGTGGGACACTTTGGGACTTGAAAACCCTTTGCTGGGTTAGGGCTAACTTGGATTGGCCAAAGATGGACGTGGACTTCACTGCCTACGTGCGAGCATGTGATGCATGCCAAAGTAATAAGTCTATCACATATAAGAAGTTTGGTCTGCTGGAACCTATTGATGTTCCAATGCGGCCTTGGATAGCCATTTCAATGGACTTCATTGTAGCTCTACCAGAGTCTGAAGGGTATACCAAAATCTGGGTCATTGTAGACAGATTTTAGAAAATAGCACACTTCATACCCCTAAGCATCAAGGTACCAATCTAGGAGCATGCCTTGATACCCCTGAAGGAGGTTTAGTGCCTTCATGGACCCCCAGGGTCAATCATCTCCGACCGAGATGGCCGATTCACATCCAAGTTGTGGATGACTCTAATGCAACTGTTGAAAGTGAAACTAATTGTTTCGACTGTATTGTACCACGAAACTGATGGGCAAACTGAGAGGGTTAATCAGACACTGGAGCAGTACTTGCGTAGCTACTGCTCCTCGCAACTGGATGATTGGGTTTCGCTATTACCGCTTGCGGGATATGCATACAACACCACAATATAGGAATCCAGCAGACTGTCGCTATTCGCGTGTAACTACGGCTTTAATCTACGGACAAAGTAGACTGGTGTAGTGTCTGATATTCAAGTGGCATATCGCAGTAGTGAGCTCTTGGTTAAGGAATGGGAAGGAACCTGGCAAGGGATTCGAGAAATGATTCAGAGGGTACAGGAAAGACAACGGAACAGGCAGGACAAGAAGCAATTCCCCTCACCGGACTATGTCACTTGGGGGGATGTCCCCTCTGGGCAGGCTGAGGTAGCAGACCACTTAATGTTGAACAGAAAGAACATTCATACCAAGCGTCCAATGGGGAAGGTGGACCACTAGATGTTCGGCCCCTTTGTGGTTATACCAGGGGTGGGTACCCAAGTATATGAACTCCGATTGCCCGCCAGATAGGGCATCTACCCAGTTTTCAATATCATATTGCTGGAACCATATGGTGAGGATCCAGGATTGGGTAGGGTCAAGGAAGTCGCTACCTGGGAACATGTAGACAAAGAGGCAAGTTACGTTATTGAAGCTGTAGTCGACCGGCGATGGTACGGTGGTGCCAAGATAAAGTTCCCATGCTGCCTCGTCCAGTATCTGGTTTCATGAGACGGCTATGGAGGTAGTGAGAACCCAGGGGGGCCCTATAAGATGCTAGAAGAGACACGCTTACAGGATATTCTGGATTTTCGCCCAAGATATCCATCCAAGCCCAGGGACTATAGGGTGTTGGAGAAATCGGGTCATTGAAATACGCGAGGAGGGTAACGGTTCAGGACGGACCATAGAGAAGAGGGGAATGATGAAACAACCCAGTATGCATGAGCTGTGGCAGCCAGAACCTATGCCCATACAGGCAGCCAGGAGGGAAACTGGTAGAAACAGGCAGGCAACAAACACCTTGACCTAGGAAGACCCGATGGCCTGGGCTACGTGATGAAAGGAACTAGCTTGCAAAGGTACTTAGGCACTTGGATACACCTGGGAGTGGTGCAGCATACTTACGGACCTCTAAAGGGACAGTTACACTGCCCTGCCAGGTAACTGGGCAAAGGTCTGAGAAGTCTATCTCCCGCGACAGAATAGACAGGGTAACAGGGTAAACTCCTCTTATCCACCCGGCAAGGTTACCCTACCCTCAGGATCAGGTTACCCTGCCTTGGGCTCAGGTTACCCTACCTAAAGTCCTGAGTTACACTACCTTTAATTGCGAAGTGCAGCAGGGAGTGCGGGGGGAATCACGGGAATATTTTTCACGTAAAGTCACGCAAAATACTTGAATCTGGGATTCCGAGAGATGCTATTGGGGGAGCTATGCAGCTTTGAAAAAGCTGTAAATTGGGGACATTTTTTCTGTCATGGCCCTCCAGCACCGCCTTGACGCCCGGAGGTCATGGGCAAAGCAGTGTGTACTTGTGCGCAGTCTAGTAAAGAAAGATCTTGGGACACCTGCTTGCAACACTGTGCACGTTGCTGCCGTCCGGTCGACCACAAACTGTTCATAGGATACGAGAGTACATAAGGTGGAAGGTGGAGTACCTTCTTCAAGTGGTGTGGAGTAAAATGGACTAAAACTGACCTGGTTAACAGAGGTTAACCGTGGGGATCGCGAAGGTAGTCCCGGGTGTTGCTACGGCCACTACGCGTGTTGCACACCTACCAAGCCCGCATATGCTCCCAGCGCCATAGGCTTTGAAAGGGAAGTGCAGAGACACTAAATGCAGGATTCCTACAACAGGTAAGATGGATTCGAGGTGGTGGTCATGGGTAGCGCCCATTGGATCACTCCCGGACCACCACATACTGCGAAAGACATGCGAAGCCTGAGACTCCTGGATAGTGAATAGATAAACCCCTCACGCTAGCTTCCGGGGTCAAGTAGAGATCACTGCACATAGGAAGGGTGTCAGAAATTGTCCAGTTCATCAGGTGTCTTGACAGTTAGCCACTGGCAAGGTACCAATATGCAGAGGTTTTCACTGCGGTGGACTAATTGAGATTCCGGCGCAGTAACCATAAACGCATGTGGTGAAGGCCAACTACAGTGTGTCGACACTTGCATGCCCGAAGGGTATGCTAGGAGATGTGTCGGACCACTCTTAGCGGAGAACGGTGTGCTCGAATGGTTGCAGTAGACTGATAGAGGAGTTCTGGCATAAGGTAAAACTACTGCAACATCTATACAAGAACTCTCTTACTCCAACACACAATCCTCTGGGGAACTTAATTGAAAGAAGCGTCAGGCTTAACGATATGACGTTTTACGGTTTACTTTACTCTTATATTGTGTGAGCTTTGGCAATAAGTTTGAAGTTGTTCGGTGCAGTAGTACCCTTGGAATCCATCTTCGCAGGGGAGGCCCTGTTATACTCAGGTATACATGTCAAGAAGTTGACTAATGAACCACAGATGGCTACTAAGTGTTCAGAGCGGGTGGCAGGACAGGACCTGTATACCAGTGAATAACGAATGATACCTGCAGGAGGACAGATCATGGTGGCTACAGGAATAGCCATCGGACTAACAAGAGGCACGTATGGGCAGATTGCCCCACAAACTAGTTTAGCAGTCAGATATGAGCTCATATCTAATGCTGGGGTAATAGACGCTGCCTATAGGGCTGAAGTAAAGGTGGTTGTGGCAAACCTGGGTGAGAAGTAGTTCAAAGTTGGAAACGGGAATAGGATCACACAATTAATGATTTCAAAATTCAGTGAACAACGGTTCCAACCGGTGTGAATGCTTGATGAACCCACACCATAAGAAAAGGATTCCGGAGTACTGATCAAGAAGGAGACTGTAATGACTTGCCATACATGAGCTATGGCAGCCAGAACCTAGACCAATGCAGGCAGCCAGGAGGCGAACTGGTAGGAACTGGCAGGCAAGTAAGTACTTGAGCCAAGGCAACCCAATGGCCCAGGGCTCCATGAGGAACAGGAATTGGTAGGCAAGCTACTCAGGTACTCGGCTACACCCAGCAGCAGTGTCAGTGTACTTAGAGACGTCAGAAGCGCCAGTTATTCTGCCAGGTCAGGTAACTGGAGAAAGGTCGGAAGTCTCTATCTCCGGTGATGGAATAGACGGAGTAATAAGGCAAAAACAACTTGTCCGCCGGACAAGGTTACGCTACCCTCAGGACCATGTTACCCTGCCATGGGGCTCAGGTTACCCTGCCCGAAGTCTTCAGTTACCCTGCCTTTCAATATAAAGTCCCTCAGGGAGTTCAGTAAAAATTACTGCAATGGTTGTCACGTGAAGCCAGGCTTAGTAGGTAGAATCTGGGATTCTGGGGGATCCTATTTGGCAAGCTACGCAGCTCCGAAGAAGCTGCAAACAAGAGACGTTATTCCTATCATCCCCCTCAGGCCCCGGCTTGAGGCCCGGATGTTGTGGGCAAACAGGTGTGTAGTGGTGCACAGTCTAGCAAAAAGGGGTCTTGATGGACCTGCTGGGAACAGCGGATACTGTGCTGCCATCCTGTTGACCAGAAGCTGCACGTCGGATCTGCGAGAAGGCATAGAATGGAAGGTGGAGGACCTCCTCCAAGTTGATCGGAGTAAAACGGACCCCAGTTGACCAAGTTAATGGACGTTAAGTAGGGGGTCCCACAGGTTGTCCCTGGTGGTGCCGGGATCAGTGGCAGAGCTTGACACCTACTAAGACCGAATGTGCTGCAAACGTTATACGCTCTGAAGGGGGAGTAGACAGACACTAAAAGTATGATTCCTACCACAGGTAAGGTGGATTCAAGACAGTGGTCATGGGTAGCACCCGTTGGATCACTTGCTGACCACTATATACTACAGAAGGTACTGGAAGCCCGTGACTTGTAAATAGTATATAGACAAACCGCTCTCAGTAGCTTCTGTGGTCAAGTAGAAATTACTGCATATGGGAACAGTGTCATAGATAGTCCAGTCTATCAGGAGTCTTGACTGTTAGCCACTGGCAAGACACTCGTGCAAGGAGGATTTCACCGCAGTGGGCAAATTCGGCACGCGCCGCAGAAACAATAACCATACACACTGAACACCCACCAGAGTGTGTATGATACTTGCATGTCTGAAAGGTCTGCTAGGTAATGTGTCGGACCATCCTTAGTGGAGAAGAGAGTTCTCGAATAGTTGGAGTAAACTGATAGCTGAGTTTCCGGCCTAAGATAAAACTTCTTCATTGTCTATACGAGAACTCTTGTACTCCTACAATCAATCCTTGCGAGACCTTAATTGAGTAAAGAGTCACACTTGCAGCGATTAAGTTTTACCATTTGCTTTACTGTTACATCTTTGTGAACTTTGGCGATAGGTTTGAGGTTAGTCGCTACGGTTGCACCTTGGGATCCATCTTGTTGTGGATGCACCCGTTACACAGACCGAGAGCAACAACTGGCAAGGAGAACGGAAATGTATGTGAATGCAGCATCCGTGTTTGGGAAGTTCTGCTGGTGTGGGGAAAAGACGCGGATTCCCAAGCTATGAAGGGAGCAAGACCAGGCCACGTGGGCCAAACTCCCCGTAACGGAGGCTCCCCTAGGATGATGGATTCCAACAGTGCAACCGCACTGAACAACTTGAAACATATCGCCACAGCTCACACAATATCAGCGTAAGGTAAATAGTGAAACTTAATATCGTTAGGCCTGATTCTTCACTCAATTAAGGTCTCCAGGGGATTGATTGTTGGAGTAGGAGAGTTCTTGCATAGACTTTCAAGTAGTTTTATCTTATGACAGAAACTGCCACATCAGTTTACTACAACTGTTCATGCACACCGTTCTCCATTAAGGGTGGTCCGGCATGTTTCCCAGCACACCCTGCAGGCATGCAAGTGTCGGCAGACTCAGGTCGGCGCTCACCTCATGCTGTTATCATTTCTGTGTCACATTCCCAATTTGCCCGCGGCAGTGAGAACCTCTTTGCCTCGGTGCCTGGCAAGTGGCTAACAGTCAAGACAGCGGACGAACTGCACTACCTATAGCACCCTTGCCATATGCAGTGATTCCTCCTTAACCGCGGAAGTTAGCGTAGGAGGTTTATCTATCCACTATTTATGAATCTGGGTCTTCCGGTGTCTTCCGCAGTCTATGGTAGTCCGGGGGTGATCCAATTGGCACTACCCATGACCACCACCTCAGAGCCAGCTTACCTGTGGTAGGAATCAGGCATTTGGTGTTTCTGTACCTCCTGTTCAGAGCCTATGCCGTTAGGGGCACATTGGGGCTTGAAAGGTGTAAAGCTCAGTCAGTCCTCCCAGCACGCCCCGTGACTAACTTCGGAACCCGCTCGGTTATCTCCCATTAACTGTGTCGGTTTTAGTCTGTTGTACTGTGAAAAACTGGGAGGAGGTACTCCACCTTACACCCTATGCCTGCTTATATATTCTGCGAACAGCTTACTGTCGACCGGACGGCAGCAACGTATAGGGTGTTGCAAGCAGGTCTTCCACGACCCTTCTTTGGTAGGCTGTGCACAACTAGACATCCATTTGCCCATGAAGTCCGGGCCTGAGGGCGGGGCCAGAGGGGCATAATAGGAATTATGTATCGAATTTACAGCTTCTTCAGAGCTGCGTAGCCAGCCCAATAGCATTTCCCAGAACCCCATATTCTAGTATTATGTGTGGCTTCACATGACAAACATTCTAGTCATTTTTTGCAAACTCCCTGAGGGACATCTTATTCAAAGGTAGGGTAACTCAGAACTTTAGACAGGGTAACCTGAGCCCCATGGCAGGGTAACCTCATCCTGAGTGTAGTGAAACCTTGTTCGGTGGACCAGATGAATTTGCCCTGCTACGATGTCTCTTCCGTCACCGCAGATAGACTTCTCTCACCTTTACCTGGCCACCCGGGATGCCAGAGCAACTGCCAAGTCCGAGGTCCCTGGGTATGCGGACACTACTGGGGGGTGTACCCAAGTACATGAGTACCTTTGCCAGCAGGTTCCCTTCATTTCGCAGCCCGGGGCCATCGGGTCTCCGTAAGCCAATGCCTTCTCTGCCTGCTGGTTCCCGCTAGTTCGCCTCCTGGCCGCTTGTATGGCGGTAGGTCCCAGCTATCTGAGCTCCTGTATGCTGGGTCTTTACACCCAACCTAAGTACAGAATTAGCAATCCAACATGACAAGGGCAAGGAAAATAAACCTGGGAACCTGCAAATCGCCTAACAATGCCAGGGAGATTGGAAATTGTTCCCGGAAGAGGACCCGACAAACCTACCATCACACTGGAAGGTAGTGGACTTGGAAAGAAAATTCACGAAGGACGCCAAATTCCCAACAAAGTGAATCCACCCACTGGGAGAAAATGAATTGCCGGAACTGACGACATATATCATGCAGACCCTGCAACAAGGGTGGATTAGGGACTCCTTTGCGTAAGGAGAATGCCCAATCTTTTTTGCATGAAACTAGAAGTGGAAGCTAAGACTATGTGTGGATTACTAAGCCAGTAAGGAAATAACAGAAAAGGTCCCATACCTGATACTACTAATATCCCCAGTCCTAGATTGGCTAGGATCAGCAAAGTACTTCACCACTCTTACTATCAAGCAAGCATGCGATAATGTCTGAACTAAACTAGAGGACGAATGGAAAACTATATTAGCCAGGCGATATGGGACATTCGAGTATCTGGTCATGCCATTCGGGCTAACCAAGGTGCCCGCCACCTTGCAGAGGTGGATTAACCATGTACTTAGTTGATACCTAGATGGATGTTACATTATCTATTTAGACAATGTACTCATGTATTGCAAAAATATTGAACAACATAAAAAGGACGTCAATAATATTATGGAAGCACTATAGAAATCAAGGATGAAGGTCCAACCAAGCAAATGTGAGTTCCATAAATAGGAAGTAGGATATCTTGGCTTCATTATCAACCAGGAGGAGTTTAAATAGACCTGGGCAAAGCTCAGGCAATATGGAAATGGGGGTGCTGAAAACCCGAGCAGTTATCCTATGTTTCAGGGAATTGTGTATCCTCTGTTGTTGCTTTGCCAAGGGGTTCGGTCAAACAGTCCAAGTGAGATACCAACTCCTCAAAACCAAAGTCAAAAGGAACTGGGCAGAGGAACAAGACAAAGCCTGTCACAAGCGGAGAACAAGAATAAGCAGGGTACCCATATTGGTCTATCTCGAGCGGGAAAAGGAATCATGAATTGAAACCGATACATCCAAATTGATATTCTTGAGCATACTATCACAAAGATGCGAAGACAGACAATGGAGACCAGTGGCATACCGATCCAAAATGATGACACCAGCGGAATGAAACTAGGACGTGCATGACAAAGAACTCCAGAGGATGGTTCAAGGTCTGAAAGGATGGAGGCATTATATGAAAAATACCAATCATACTACCAGAGTCCTAACCGACCATAAAAACTTGGTACCATTGAGGACATCAAAGGAACTCAACAAGGGCCAAATACATTGGATGGAGAAGCTAAGCTACAATGACTTTAAAATTGAATGCCGAGCCAGAAAGCAAGAGGGAAAACCAAGGGCCCTCATACGACAAGCAAAGGGCCAGCCCAAAAACAACTATGATGAAACGATTGCAAGCAGATAGCGGATCTTACTTCTAAGCGAAACATAGTTCCAGGCATTGGAAGTGGTGGAAATCGACGACAATATATAAGACAGCATCCAGAAGAGTAGCGGCAAAGACTGAAACATTCAACGGACACGACAGGTGCTGGAATGAGGGGATAAGGAAATGAAAAACATAGTGGTAGGGCTTGGCAAATGGGATGGCAACTATCTTCAGTACGAGCACAAGATATGGATACCAGACAATGAGACAATCAGAACAAATATAATATCTAAAAACCACGACCTGCTGACAGCAGGCCATAGGGAAACAGCCAAAACCACTGACCTGGTTACTGCCAGGACTATTGGCCAGGAATCCAACAAACAATCAAACAATACGTCAAGAACTACGACATCTGCACTTCAACCAAAGTTATACACCACGCTCGGTACAGATTATTGAAACTAAATGAAGCACCTAGTAAACCATGGAAACCTATATCTCTGGTGTTCATCCTAGACTTACCCCCATCAGAGGGACATGACCCGATCCTGGTAGTAGCAGATCGCCTGATGACCAGGAGTTATTTTATTCCATCCAGACAAGGGATGATGGCACAATAGTTTGCCTTGATCTTTCTGCAAGAAATGTTTCGACTTCATGGTTTGCCAAATGATGTGATAAGCGAGAGTGGATCACTATTCATATTGAAAGTATGGAAAGAAGGAACCAAAAAAGTCAGAATACAAGGCAGAATAAGCATGGCATTCCACCCCCAAATAAATGGATAAACAGAAAGAGGGAACACGATATTGGAGCAATATATGAGAACATATGGCACCTATCAACAGGACGCCTGGAACAAAGTGCTGCCAATGATGGAGTTCTCAGAGAGCAAGGGAAAGCAGGAAATGATAAAGGGCACACCATTCTACAGAAATTATGACCAAAATCCAGAACATGAGGGGATCGGCCTTGTGCCCAAAAGCAAGGCAAGCAGCTCTGATCAGATGGCACCACTTCACATAGTCTTGGGGACCAAAATGGTCAGTGCACAACTATGACAAAAGGAAAATTACGACCAACACCGCAGGCCCAATCCAAACCTGAAATCAGGAGATATGGTGTAACTATGGCCACGGAACATACGAACTACAAGACCATCAAGGAAACTCGACTACAAGAGAATTGGACTTTTTAAAGTGTTCGCAAAAGTGAACAGCCGCCCTTATAAGTTCGACCTGCCATCCCAAATGACAATACACAACATGTTCCACAACTCACCCCTCGAACTCTACTCAAACAACAAACCACCTTCTCAAGAAACCCATCCCGCTCTGGCTATTGAGAATGGGCAGTGAAGATGAATACAAACTCAAAGAAATAATCGATTCTCGCTTGCACTGCTGTAATCTTCAATACCGTACTAACTGGACTGGTTACTCACCCGAACATGGTAAGACTTGGTACTCTGTGACCAATTTTGCAAATGGAAAACTCGCAATCCGTGGGTTCCAGCAACGATACGCCTACAAACCACATGTCGGTCAAAACTGAAATTACACAGACTGAGGCACCGGCATAGGGCCAGAAGATAGATGGGACACTACCACCAGTCTCCCACACGATGTCACCCCCACGAGCCCAGGATACAAAGGCCCCTCTGAAGCCAAGTTAGATGAAAGGCAATGAGGGGTGAAGAAACTGGCACAATACAATGCCCTGTTATGGACAGGCTACTACGCTGACAAGTGCTTGGTGCAAGACCGATAAAATGGGAAAAATAGATGCGGGATATTATCTCCAAAAAGACAGAAGCCAGAACCGACTGAAAAGGGGCCACCAAGGGATAAGAACATCCAGGGCAGGCGTTAGTGCACAGCAGGGGAGGGGAGGGAGCGAGGGAAATACAGAAACCCTGGTGCACACAGACCATGTACACGGACAGAGTCACGACCTATGAAGAATGCAGCACACAGCTCAAGGAGTCATGACCAACGAACCAGCAACCATCAATGCACAAGAAAAGTTGATCGGGACGCAACAGGGAAAGATCGTGGTCGCAAACAGCGTCCTCAAAGAACTGAGAAAAAATAGGAATTACGAACGGAAACAGCAGGAGTTGTTTGGAAGGGAAGTGAAAGCATTGAGACGGGCCCTGATGCAATGGGGATAGCCTGATGGGACTTAGTCTGGAGGGAGAGGGGAGCTGATGTCACAAACGGGGATAGGAGAGGAAGGTTTCTTACATCATGGAAGACTCGGAACAAAATATTGGGAGACGTGAGTAAGGCTCACCGGCAAGGCAGAGTGGTCAGGCTTTCACACCATGACTCATGTTTGGGACATGGTGTGTCACATGACTCACAAGTTGTGAGTCACTAGAATGTTGTGATTGGTGGAACACACTTGGACAACCCGCAGTTGCAAGGTTATATGATGTAATAACTTTAGGATATAACCCAACCAGTGAGCCATGGGTGTCACACATGTGGTGTACTAGCGCATATGGCTATAGGAGGTGACTCAGAGGTATGAGTCACAGGGTTAGGGATGACATGAAGAGCGAGTATAAAATTGGTCCCAGGGACCCAGGAGGATGAGCTGTTCACGCTATCATCCTTGTATCTTCTTACTTATAATATAACTTTATCACTTTACTCTCCGCCTAAGTGGCCACGTTGCGCAACTACCCATATAAGCGACCCATGAGGTAGGAGCCTTGAGTGCTTAGCTATTTGACTTGAAAGAAGCTGTGAAACCTTGAATGTTCAATGCTAAGGTAATGTGGCCCGGGTTCCGGAACCGCTGGCCGCTCGGAATGGTTACTTGTGCGAACTCCCTAGATCCTTTAACCATTTGCCCTCCTTGACTCTGAATCTTCTGGACAGCAGGGCGGGTAATCTCACCACTCGCTTCGCATTGTCCTTCCTTGCCATAGTCAGTTGAACCCTTTCGCCGTGGCAAACAGTGACTCGTTCTTTCTCTGTATACCGACCAATCACCTCCGCTGGTCCTGTTATCAATGCAACTGAGTATAGTGCTAGCCTGGGTGGATCCGCTAGAGGAATACTCCTTTGTTATCACCCCAATGGGGTTTAAGCCTCTTAACACGTGGGGTCAACCATCTACATGGTAGGCCTTCACTTGGCTCTGCCTTATCATGCCTGCTGGCATGGACGAATAATCTTCTCTTGGTCATCGCTCCCTCATCAGGATTTCAGTCCGCATTCCACGACTAACGCAATTGAAATTCGGTCTTACTACCTGCATGGCAGCGGTGGACTACTGTAGTAGCAGCCAACCTTCCCCCGCTGGGCATCCATCTGCTGGCGCAGCTGAGTGGTCTTTGCATGCATTTATCCCCACCACCCACTGACCAATCGAGTTCCTGCGACCTTGTCAGTATAGCCCAGAGTCTTCTCTTGTAGACTTAGAAAAAGCCACTCCGTCGGCAACCTGCGGTGGTGGCATAATTGAGGATTTTGTGCAGCCGTCATATTGCTAGAAATTAACTCATTTTCCAAATATGCCGTGGGACCCTGGGGTCGAATATATGATCTTTTGGCAGTGATCATCTGATATGCCCATGATGCTATGCCAGGTTCCCTTATGTGTACCAGCAAGACATGCGAGAAATGATCAGCAGGCCACCGGGTACAGAACTGAAATAGCAAGACCGGAAACTGTTGTCATCACTGGACTATATTACAGGCCAGGTTATAGCCTCAGGGCAGGCTAGGACAACCAACTGCGTGATATTGAAGTGTAAAAACCTGTGTACCAAGCATCCAATGGGGATGCTGGGTGACAAGATGCTTGGCTCCTGCAGGGCGAAATGTCCAGTGTGTACCCATGGGTATGAGACTCACCTATGTGCCAGATGAAGCATGCACCCACTGTTCCATGTCCTGTTGCAGGAACCATATTCTGGCGCTCCAGGGGGGCATGGGGTCCAGGGTATCCCTAGCCTGGAACCCATAGATAATAACCGCAGTTGCGTAATTGAAGCTGGAGTACACAGTCTATGGTACTGTGGGGCAAAGGCGAAATGGGTGTCACGCTTCATCCAGTACCTGGGTTGATGGAGGGGGTACGTAACTGGCCTGAACCTGTGGGAGCCCTATAAGATACCAGAAGCGAGAGGCTTACAGGCCATTCCAGCTTAGCACCAAAGACTTCCATTGAAACCAAAGGAGCATAAGCCTTTGGCGTAATCGAGTCATGGAAGCAAGGGACGATGTTACTGGTCTGTGATGGATCCCGGTGCAGAGGGAAGTGATATAACAACCTAGCATATATGGGCTATAGCCAACTGGACCTACACCCCTGGATGCAACCTGGAGGTAGACTGGTAGGAACAGGGCGGCAAGCAAGAGTTCAACCCATGGAAGCCGGATGGTCTGAATTCCATTATGAACAGTAAAACATACACCTTGAGGAGGTGTCGGTGTAATCATGAAATTGCCAAGGACCAGTTACACTGCTGTACTAGGTAACTGGGCTGGTAAAGAGGGGAGAAGTCCATCTCTGCCACAGGAATGGGCAGGGTGACAGGATAAGGTTATCCTGACCTCCAGAGCAGGTTACCCTACTCAGTAATCACCATTTCCCACTCTTGGCATGCTGGTTACCCTGTCTAGGAAGCTTGGTTACGCTACCTGGCAATACAAAGTCACGCAGGGAGTTCGCAGGAAATGACTAGAATGTTTGCTATCTGGAGCTATGCATTACACTGGAATCTGGCATTCCAGGGGATGCCATTGCGCAAGCTATGTAGCTTGGAGGAAGGGGTAAATAGGAAACATAATTCCTATTAGGCCCCTCCAGCCCCGCCTTGACGACTGGACATTATGTGTAAATGGTTGTGTAGTTGTATGAAGTCCAGCCAATGGGAACGTTGGCAGCCCTGCTGGCAACACCATATGTGTCGTGGCTATCTGGTCGACTGTAAGCCTATTGCAGAATATATCAAAGTGCATAGAGTAGAAGATAGAGTATCTCGTGCAAGTTGTTCAGAGTAAAACACACCACAACTGTTGGAGCTAACTTTGGTTAATCATGGGTGTCCTGAAGGTAGTCCAGAGTGGTGCTGGGGCAACCTGGGAGGTTTTACACCTGCTAAACCTGAACATGTCCCCAACCCTGTAGGCTCTCCAAGGGATGTGTAGTGGCACTAAAAGTGTGATTCCTACAGCAGGTAGGGCTGAGTGGAGATCGCAGTCATGCGTAGCACCTACTGCAGTACTATGTGACTACCATATCATGCTAAACATACCTGAATTCCATGTGTCGTAAACAGTAGATAGATAAAGCAGTCACGGTATCATCAGGATCATGTAGGGATCAATGTCTAGGGGAAAGGCGTTATAGGTAGTCCAATATGGCCAGTGTCTTGACTGTTCGTGGCTGGACAGGCACCGATGCAGAGAGCTTTTGACTCGAGTTGGCAAGATGCGCATACATAGCAGAAACCATAACCACATTAGAGGAACACCAACCACACTGTGTCGACATCTTCTTGACTGAAAGGTGTACCAGGAGATATGTCAGACGACCCTTCGTGGAGAAGGCTGTACTCAAATGGTTCAAGTAAATGGAGACTGGAGTTTCAGGCACAAGATAAAACTACTTGAAAATCTATTGGAGAACTTTTTTGCTCCAACAATCAATGCTCTGCAGACCTCGATTGAGTGAAGCATGAGGTAAAGGGATGTCAAGTTTTACCATTTACTTTACTCTTACATCGATGTGAACTTTTGGCAATAAATTTGCAGTAGTTTAGTACGGTCAAAACCTGTGGATCCATGTTCCACGGGGTGCCCCTGTTACTGTTGTAGCTTATGACTCTCCCTGGATGTCATGGCGAACACTCCTCCATGCACTAGGACCAATTTTGCAACCGAGATAGGTTTGTGAGGTCATCCGTATCATCCTGTTGTGGTTGCGCAGTGGTGCCAGCCTTGCTTTAGTGCCTGGTAGGTTAAGTTTCAATTGGTCTGGTGCCGATTCAGATACTAATCCAATGATGGGACTGCTGAATTCTTCAGGAGAGCTATCAGTATTAGGGAGTAGTTTGGTCCAAACATTGCCTAGTATAGTAACATATGGCGGGTTCTGGAGAGGCCTGCATTTAGGTATGCCAGAAGAGTATTGAGGAGGGGTTTCTAGTTTGTCTGGGGTCCCTTGACCAGGTTCCTTAATCTGGATTTCACATCGTGGATCTTTCCTTCAACCTGCCTATTAGTTGTATAGTGGACTGGTCCCACTTTGATGTATTCAATTCCAAGTGATTTCCATATCTACTGCCACCCATTAGATCTGAAGTGAGGGCGCGCATTACTGATTATTGACAGCAAGTGTCCATGACTGGTAAAGTGGTCTTCTTCACATATTTTTATTGGTCCTTCTGCCATGACAGTGGTGTTGGTAGGTACAAGCCAAACATAGTTGCTTAATTGGTCCACCCCTACTATGTCAAGGTCAAATCTATTTGACTTGTTGCAAGGCCCTACAAAATAAATACTAATGTTCGGTATAGAGCGGGGCGGGGCGGGTTTTACCCAAGGCAGCCCCACCGTTACACTGGGCCAGGGGGCATATTTTGTGGGTCCTCCCTGCCCCACCCCTGTCCGGGTGTAACGACCCAGCATACATGAGCTATGGCAAACAGAACCTATACCCATACAGGTAGTCAGGAGGCGAACTGATAGGAACCGGCAGGCAAGTAAGTACTTGACCTATGGAGACACGATGGCCTGGGCTCCGAGAATGAACAGAATTGGTGTCAGAGCACTTACGGACTTATGAAGGGGCAGTTACTCAACTGGGCCGTGTAACTGGAGACAGGTCAGAAAGGTCTATCGCCAACAACGGGATAGACAGGATAACAGGGAAAGGTTAACTGGGCCGCGGGACAAGGTTACCGTACCCTTGGGTCTTGGGTTACCCTGCCCAGAGTCCTGAGTTACCCTACCTTTCAATACGAAGTGCCTCAGGGAGTTCGGGAAAATTGACTGGAATGTTTGTCACATGAAGCCATGCATGATACGGGAATCTGGGGTTCCGGGGGATGCTATTGGACGAGCTCCGTAGCTTCGAGGAAGCTGTAAATTGAAGACATTATTCCCATCATACCCCTCCGACCCCACCTTGAGGCCCGGACGTCATGAGCAAACCGTTGTATAGTTGTGTGCAGTCTAGCAAAGAGGAATCTTTGGCGACATCCTTGCAACACGGTATACGTCGCTGCCGTCCGGTCGACCGTAAGCTGTTCGCAGGATATATAAAGGGGCATAGCGTGGAAGGTGGAGTACCTCCTCCAAGTTGTTCAGAGTAAAACGGACTAGAACTGACCAAGTTAACAGGTGTTAACCGTGGGGGTTCTGAAGGTAGTCCCGGATGGTGCCGGGGCGAGTGGGAGAGTTTTACACCTACCAAGCCCGAATGTGCTCCCAACGCTATAGGCCCTGAAAGGGAAGTGCAGAGACGCTAAAAGCATGATTCCTACCACAGGTAAGGTAGATCCGAGGTAGTGGTCATGGGTAGCGCCCATTGGATCACTCCCGGACTATCGGGCCCTGCGGAAGACACCAGAAGCCCGCGACCCATAGAGAGGAAATCGACAAACCGCTCACGGTAGCCTCCGGAGTCAAGAAGAGATCAATGCATGTGGGAACGGCGTTATAGATAGTCTAGTTCATGAGGTGCCTTGACTGGTAGCGATTGCCAAGACACCGATGCCCAGAAGTTTTCACTGGGGCGGGCAAAATGGAAATGCACCGCAGAAACGATAACCGCATATGGTGAATGCCGACTAGAGCGTGTCGACACATGCATGCCCGCAGAGTGTGCCAGGAGACATGTCGGACCACGCTTAGCGGAGAAGGGTTTACTCAAATGGTTAGAGTAAAACTGATGGTGGAGTTTCTGGCATAAGATAAAACTACATGAAAGTCTATGCGAGAACTCTCCTACTCCAATGATCAATCCTCTCGAGACCTTAATTGAGTGAAGCGTCAGGCTTAACGATATTAAGTTTTACCGTTTACTTTACTCTTACATCTGTGTGAACTTTTGGCGATAAGTTTGAAGTTGTTCGGTGCAGTCGCAACCCTGGGATCCACCTTCCTCGAGGTGTTCCCATTACACCCGGGCCTGACCCCGCTCCTTCCCTGGACGGGGCACCATTTCTTGCCACCCAAATTTGACGGGGGCCCGTTGAGGGCATCGGTGGGGCAGGGCCACTTGTGGGTGACGAGGTGGGGAAAGCCTACGAAATCACCCCACCATGGGCGTGTGAGCGGTCCGGGGCATAGAACCGGGCCGGGGGCCACTGTTTTTCGGTGCTCTGGAGGCCCCGTAACGAACTCTAATTAATACCAATAGATTGACATATCTCGGAAGGCCGGTCCTGTTTTTGGGTCCTTCCATCTGGTCTCTGGGTTGGTTACTTGTTTGTCTGGCAGGTATTGTATTACTTTGCAAAATCGTGAAAGTCTCTCCAGATCTCGCACCAGTTGAGGTATTCAGTTTTATAGTGGAGATTTCGTTCTGCACTATAGTGTCCTTTGCCATGTATCTCATACATGCTGCATTCTTGCTGGTTTCTTCACTTGAAACCCTGTTCTCTGGGTATAAAGAGTCACCATTCACTATAAAAAGTCCTCATCTTTAGTATTCCACCTGCTATCTAGGCTCCTTGCCGTTTCGCTGGTGTAGAGTGGCTTATACCTTGCCAGTAGATCGGTTTGTGTCAGTATCCACCCACCATCTATTGTCTGCAAATGTTTTGCCTCTGGCGTGGTGTGTCCATAACATACTATTCATCTTCGATGTACTCTCCCCTAGTTGTGTTTTATCCTCTTACTTCTTCCTGTTTATAAACATCGCAGTGGGTACTCTGTTACTTGTCCATTGGCACATATACAACTGCAAGAAGTGGCTGCTTGCGGTAGATGCTAAGTGAGTTTCCATTCCCAGGTTTCACTACAGGTAGTCCCAGTGGGCGCGACCAGGGAGTTGCCCCGCCGATTTCTATGGTTGAGCCAGCAAGGTGTTATTGTAGCTGAGGACTTCCAGGAGTTACTCGTAGTTGGCTCAGCTCATCTGACTGTGCTGCCACTCCCCGGGAGGTGGGTTCACCCGATTCAGACACATGACTAGTACTACTTCAGGAGGCAAGTTTGCCTTCCCCTATCCCAAGCTAGAGCCAATAGTGTGGTTTACAGAACTGCATCGAGTATACTGGGGAGGTAGGTAAGGTCTTCAGTCCCGTTGAGGGCACTACTATTGACTGATTCTCATAGGACATAGAGGCAGAGATATCATCATCCTCCAGGGCATAATCAAGGAGAAGTAGTGGAGTTTGGGTATCAGAGTCTTCATCTGTACAGGAGGGTGCATTCGCTAAATGCTTCCTGAATCTTGGCCTGGACACTACCTGAGGACCGTATTTGGTCTGTTTACTTATTAACCGGTTCCTGCTTCAGTCTGGGATCCAGCCACTCTTCACGTTTACCAGGAGTTGCTGGTCTGTGATAATAGTAAATTTGGAACCCATAAGCATAGAGCTTAAAGCTTGCAGTGCATCGATTACTGCCAGTGCCTTCTTGTCTGTAGTGGCATGGTTTAGCTGCAAGTTTGTGAACTTTTGGCTATGCAGGGCTGCAGCCTGGGCTGTTTCATGTGTTGGCCCCTGGCCAACCCATGCTCCTTCTCCAATGTCCAAGGCATATGTGATCAGCCATATGGGTTCCTTTGAGCTTGAACTTATCACTCTAATCACTTCTACTTGTTTGAGCGCTTGCTTGATGTTGGCTAATACTCCATCGTGTGTGTCGGTTCAGCCAAATCCCGCCTTTCCTGTCGGGTCTGCTAGGGGTAACCTAAGGGTAGTATAGTGTGATAAGAATTACACGATATAGTTCACCATATGAAGGAATCACGACCGTTCCTTCTGGTTTCATAGTGTAGCCCATTCCACAACCGAAGCTAGTTTCTCAGACGAGGTATAAATTCATTTCTCGACTATAACATGTCTCTGCACTTACAGTGATTTTGCAAATAGGTTTTCCATCTTTTTTCATGCATCAAACTTGGACTGCTGCGAGAGCTCAGACATTCTTCCGATATGTGCATGTGGGCAGATTTCGTATCAGCATATATAGGGACATCGTCGATATATACACCAACAAAGTCATGTACAAAGCTAGTACACAAGTCCTCTATGGTGTGCATGAAGGTGGAGGGTGTATTCATATTACCTTGCAGCAAGACCTTGGTTGCAAATCTACTAACAAGGGTGTTGAAGGTATTGAACCTCTCGCTTGATTGTTCAACCCGGGTCTAAAAGCAGCCATCACCATGGTCTATCTTGCTTTGGAATCTTGCTCTTCCTGCAGCATTTAGAATCTGTGTCCCCTTTGAGATTCATGAGCTGTCCATAGCTGAATTATCATTTCCTAATTTCAAGTCCAGTAGTGGTCTGATCCCTCTAATGGACTTTGGTTGAACAAACATAGACACTACCTCTCAGCACCCAGCCCGCTAGATAACTCCAGTCCTCATGTCCTCATTGATCTAGTTACATTGCTTTCCTTCGCATGCTTCTGGTATAGTATACATTGGTTGGTTTCGCAAATCTGCTGTATTCTTTGCAAGGAGGTACTGGTTAATGTTCTAAAGTTGTGCCAAAGCTTCCGGAATGTTTTCCAGGAATACAACTTAGAACTTCGGCAGGATTTCGTCTTGTCTGGTATTGCAAATTGCCAGTTGAAACTGCACAGTTGCTGGTTTGGAAAGAACTCGTACTGGTTTCTCAGCCGGTTTGCTTGCCGTGTCAATATACTGCATAACAGACTTGATGTAACGGGGGCACCCCTAGGAAGATGGATCCCAAGGTTGCGACCACACCAAACAACTTCAAACTTGTCGCCAAAAGTTCCCACAGATGTAAGAGTAAAGTATACGGTAAAACTTAATATCGTTAAGCCTGACGCTTCACTCAATTAAGGTCTCGAGAGGATTGATTGTTGGAGTAGGAGAGTTCTCGCATAGACTTTCAGGTAGTTTTATCTTATGCCAGAAAC
>PYWC01000004.1:1636807-1675806 GCA_003182015.1 Tuber magnatum | reverse complement strand
TCTCTTGTCTTAGGGGTTTGGTTATCTTGCCATAGTAATTTGCGGATCTCTTGCCTTGTGAGAGAAGAGTGGCCACAATGGGTCGGTAAACATTTAGGGATTGGAGATTGCTGTTGCACAATTGCACGGGTGTTTACTATTATGCCAGTATGATTTCGGGTACTAAACCCTCCTCCAGTAAACTTGGAAATAATACTTGTATTTGATCAAGTCCTGCCTGAATCAAGTCTTTTTATGCGAAAGATAACCAATTCCCAATGTTGGTAGAGGTCCACCGTTGGACCGGTTCCAAGCGGAGCAACATAGTGCTTCTCCAATATCAATCATCGCCTCTAGCAAGACCTCCCCCAGCCTCAACTAAAACAATATCCTAAGACCCGCCCATCCTGTCAAGAAAATGGTGAAAGAAATGCTTATAACCAGGATAAAGGAAATAACCAGAAACCCAAGAAAGGAAAGATAACCTAGTCGACTTCCGGTGGCCCGAAACATCTTTCTCCCAACACCCCTGGGGTACAGTCAGTATTATGTTCATCCAGGCAGTACAGGAGTACTTGCCCATCAAAGAACCACTTGCCAGGTTCTTCCGTCTATCCCTCGTTGGTCCATGGATATGGGCCGGCAAGGCTCCTTTAGCAAGCAGCGCTCGCTTCGTGTTGACCACGAAGCCATCTGCTCCTATCGTACCGCTACGTGACTAGGGCCCAGCCCGAACACGTTACACAGTTGTTCCCTTCAGCATTGTTAAGTATTCCTTGTCCTCCTGTATCGCTACCCACAGTTGGTCCAAAAAGCAGGCCTGGAGCCGCAATTCTTGGTACTCTTGCAACACCTGGGGTTGCAAGATGCCCTGTTGCTGGCTCCCAACCCATTGTCCAAGCTGAAGAAACGACAGTAGCGGAAAATCACTCCCCCCTTCAGGGCCATAGTTCCTACGCCACAACAAAGCATCGGCCTTCTCATTCCACCATCCTTCCTGGTCAACCACCTTCAAGTTAAATGGTTGTAGGAACTCAGCCCGGTGGTGCTCCCTGTGGTTAAGGACCCTGGCACTATTAAAGTACTCCAAATACTTATGATCCGTATAGAATACCAATTGGTACATTACCGAGGGCAGCAGATGATCCTATTCCTTGAATGCTGCCACAATAGCAGTCATTGCCTTGTCATGGACATCATAATTAATCTCTGCAGAATGAGACTTCCGACTGTGATAAGCCACCGGATGCCACCTCTCGTCCTCACAGAACTGGGAGAGGACAGCTCCCAAGGCAATGTCACAGACATCGGTCTGCAGCCTACTTGGCCATCCTGGGTCAAAATATGCTAGCATAAGTTTGGGCGTAAATACTTCTCTCAATTAATTGATGGCCTGCCTGCAAGTGGATGTCTATTCCCATCTGACATCCTTCTTCATCAGATCTGTTAGAGCTTTCACTATCTTACTGAAACCCTCTATAAATCTAGGGTAGAAGTTGGCAAAGCCCATAAAGCTTTGAACGTCAATGACATATGTCGGAGGTGCCCAATCCCTTATTGTTTGCATGTTTTCTGATTACATAGAGATCCCCATATGAGAGATCTTGAATCCGCAGAATTCAACTTCCCGCTGGTGGAAATTGGACTTCTTCATAGTGATGCATAGTCATGCTTTCTACAATTTCTCCATCACGCCTTACACTACCGCTACATGTTTCTCCATGGTCTCGGGGTAGAGCCGGATGCCAGCGATATATGCGATGACTGCTTCTTTCAAGAGGTTATGAAAGACCTCCTTTATCATGCTCTGGAAAGTTGCTGGGGCGTTCCATAACCCAAACGGCATCACTGTGGATTTTTACAGTCTGTACCTACACTGGAAGGCGGTCTTCCATTCCTCACCTTCTGCTATTCTCCGAAGGTAGCAGCCATTGTTCAGGTCCAAATTAGTGAACACAACACCTTTGGTGAGTCGATCTCGGAGTTCATTCATCACTAGTAGAGGGTATTTACTCTCGACCTGGATCCTGTTTAGCTCTTGGTAATCCATTACCAACCTTAGTGTGCCATTTGGCTTTGCCACGAAGGCGATTTCGGTTGCTCCGGAGGAACTGGATCGCCGTAGGTTTCCTGTTCGAAGCATCTCCTGGAGATGGTCACACAGTGCCTTAAGCTCCTTTTGTGATAATGGATAAATAGGCGCAATCAGAGGTTGAGTTCTGGACTGCAACTCACTTGTATGGTCATACTTCGAGTGCTCCGGTAATGCCTCAATCCATTCTTGACTGAAGATGTACCTGTAGTCCTTATACTGCAGGAGTAGCTGGACCATGATGTCAGTGCCTTCCTCATTGGAGAATTGCACAATTCCCAATAGGTATACATTACTAGGGTCTTCAGCCATCAGATCTTCGCCCATCATGAATACTAACCACCTATGCTCCGCTAGGCAGTTAGCCTCATGGAAACCTCAGCGTCAGGTTAGTGATCCTGTTTTCCAATTTATATCAAGGTGATGGTCCTTCAGCCATGACATAGGTAGGTACCCATCCACCTTTATGTCAGGCATGTCGGTGACCTCAAAGCGCATCTCCTTGTGGTGGTCCTCATTCACATTTCTAATGACCTGGTGTAGTGCAGACCTGACCCAGGAATGTGATTGCCACTTGCATCGCTTATTGGCACATGTACCTTTTGCCATACACAAGGTGCCTGGGTCTATTTGACCTATGGGCCACTAAGCACTAGCCCTGTAGCTCTGCTATCCAGCATCAAGAGCACTTCTGCACTTGCTTGACACCCTCCCATCTTCCAGTCCAACTTCACACACAGGTGAATTGACTTGGTATGACGAGCCAAGTTGTCAGGTTTCTGCCTCTTCTCTTGTCTTAGGGGTTTGGTTATCTTGCCATAGTAATTTGCGGATCTCTTGCCTTGTGAGAGAAGAGTGGCCACAATGGGTCGGTAAACATTTAGGGATTGGAGATTGCTGTTGCACAATTGCACGGGTGTTTACTATTATGCCAGTATGATTTCGGGTACTAAACCCTCCTCCAGTAAACTTGGAAATAATACTTGTATTTGATCAAGTCCTGCCTGAATCAAGTCTTTTTATGCGAAAGATAACCAATTCCCAATGTTGGTAGAGGTCCACCGTTGGACCGGTTCCAAGCGGAGCAACATAGTGCTTCTCCAATATCAATCATCGCCTCTAGCAAGACCTCCCCCAGCCTCAACTAAAACAATATCCTAAGACCCGCCCATCCTGTCAAGAAAATGGTGAAAGAAATGCTTATAACCAGGATAAAGGAAATAACCAGAAACCCAAGAAAGGAAAGATAACCTAGTCGACTTCCGGTGGCCCGAAACATCTTTCTCCCAACACCCCTGGGGTACAGTCAGTATTATGTTCATCCAGGCAGTACAGGAGTACTTGCCCATCAAAGAACCACTTGCCAGGTTCTTCCGTCTATCCCTCGTTGGTCCATGGATATGGGCCGGCAAGGTTATGCCTTTAACAGAATGCGTTCTTGCCTACCCTGAGCCATCAGTATCAACCTCCATGATCAGAAAGATGATACCGGTCAGACTTCGAGTATCTTTGATGAGGAAGGCGTATGTGGTGCCTCAATGCGCTCTAACCGCTTCTCAGTACCTGAAGGCTCGCTTACTGGGGCTGACCGTTTCACCCCACGGGCCTGTTTTAATGAACCAACAACCGGAGACGCTGTGGTACACTTTCTCCAGAAGTGCCTGCTGTGTCCACAGTTGGTCCACTGGTTGTGCATTCTCTGGCGTTTGGTCAAAGTCGACAGGAATTCCATATGCGCCATTGTATACTTACAACTTGCCGGCTTTACCTGTTTCCGCGTATTGAAATTAGTAGGTTCAGAAGACCTCTGATTCTGTCTGCCCCCACCTTTCTCCTTCTTCTGGAACCTCCCCAATGTCGAGCATCTATTCTCCTTTTTGTCTCTGGACTGAGACCATGGGGGGGGGTGGATAGCACAGATACTGAACCAGTTTTTGTCTTCCCGTGTATCGCCAACCTTGCGAAGAAAATCAAGGTACTCGTTCAGTTCGAGTAGATTGCGCTCCTGGAGTGCCCATGCATTCTGAACCTCATGCCTAATACCTGACCAAACCTTGTCTTGTACCTGCACTGGAGCTATATAGCTAAGCTTATACATGTAGTCAATTATCTTGTCCAGGTACCTATTGATGTGATGAGGCTTCATCACAAGGTCTTGCCACTCGAGAAGGGATCGGTCTCGCTGAACCTGGTCCCTGGCGAAACTTTGTTCCACCTGTTCTTAGAAACCTTTCCAGGTTAGCAAGGGGTTGCTGGCCTTTACATAAACGGCAGTGAGTTTGACCGCTTTCTTGTTAATGTTCCCATTCAACCCCAGGTACCATGCCCGGAATCACTCTTCTAAGAGGGGGATTACCAAGTTTACCTTATCCATATTGGTTAACTTGCAATCTATCAAGTATTCAAATTTGACCTCTACCAAGGTCAAGCAGCTGCCAAGTTCCGCAACTTTGCCTTGAACACAGGGATACCACTTAGCTTTTCCGGCTTCCCCTGCCAGTGTCTCAGTATCGGTCTAGAAGCCAAACTGGTCCCACTCAGGGCACTCCATAGTCTATTCGCCCAGCGGTTCAACCATCATTTCTTCTCGTTGCTGCAGTCGTTCTTATGTGCAGTGAGAAAGGGGGTCAAATCCGGCAGAGAATCGCCATCATCATCATCATCCGCGCTGTCATGGTCAGAGTCCACAGGATCTCCACCCAGTCCCACTGTCCCACCTCTGGGTGGTTCATTTCTGTCCCTACTACCTCCCGTGTTTCTGCCTTGGAACACCCCTGGTCTACCAGACTCATCAAACCACTTCTCCGAGCCATCCGAGTTCCCATCCTCTGGGGGGTTAGCCCCTGATGGTACTGATGCCGGTGGTGGAATGGGGCACTGTCCACTCTCCGGAGTTGGGTTAGGACCCGCCTGTGTTGTCGGCAAAAATTGCTGCTGCTCTGGACAACTCAGGGGTTGTATTGAGAGGCCAGTGTACCTCCATAACCCACAATACCCACACATTGGTCGTCCATCCCCTTCCTTCTGCGTCCTTCTATGCTTCACTGGGGTGTGTGGTTCCTTCCTACACCCATATGAGTGGTAATAAATCCACCCCATCCAGGTCTCCTCCCACTTACAGCTCAACAGACAGAACTCGTCTGGGCCTTCCGAATCACCACTTGTGACAGTGGGGAGACCAGATGGATGCAGCGGTATCCAGGGGACCAAGGGAATAACCAGTGTCCAAGGAACCCTGCGAGCTGGTGTACCAGATCTCTGAATAAGGGTCCCCTGTCATGGAGCCTCAGGTGCTCGCTCTCGCTGGTGCCGTACCTGTTCAAAGACCCCAGGTGATACAGCATGCAGTGGATGGGACCCTGGGGTAGCTGGCACTGGCGGTAGGAAGGTTGCAGGAGGGGAGGGGTCTGGGATGGGAAAAGGGACTGGTAGAGGTGTGGGTCTTGGGGCAGCAATAGGAGGTATGGGACTTGCAACTGCAGGTGTCACAGGAGAAATAATAGGACCAGGGGTTGGATGAGGAGTAGGGTCAGGCATACCCAGTGCCATAATAGACTTCAGTCTTGATGTCCTCTTCTTGGCACAACGTCCTTAGGTCGGTCCAATCACTAGACTACTCGAATAACTGTGCGCGATTGACAGGGGGACAGACAGGGAGCCTGTAGATGCTCTTGAGAAGGGGGAGGTATAGTTGCAGCCACCACCTTTGAGACTTTCCAACATCTGTATACCAACTAGGCATAGGTACGCCCTCCATTGGTCATCTGTGGCTGTCATTGCCAATTGCATGCCAAAAGTCCCGGGGTTCATATGGATAAGTGGTAGTGGTGGCTGGGCCTCCAACATCACCTGACCATTCTCAGCATCCATACCATACCCTCCTTCAAACGCCTTTTCCAATGCTGACATGCAAGTCTTTAATCCTTGCTGAACCCTTGGCATCCGCAGGTATACCTGCAGCTGTACTTTCATCCATTCCACTGCTGTGGTAGTGATCTGTTTTGGAACACTGGCTGCTACAGGTTATTCTAGTTCTTCAGGTCCTGCTTTACTTCCGCGATATACAGGGATACCTCGCAGACGATGGAAGGTTCCACAAAGTGGCACGAGAACTCACGGAAGGGGAGCACTTCGGGTACAGGAGGGGTCACATTGTGGATAAGGGTAGCACCTGGGAAAAATGACAGGGCCGCAGCGCTAGTGGCTGCACTCATGGGAGCAATACATTCCATGGTTAATTAGATAGGGGCTGCTCGAAAAGCAACTGATGACTTTTCCATTCAATACCGCAAACAGGGGCCAAAACTGGCTCCCGAAACATGTTGGTGGTATGTTCATCAAGAGCAAGGTCTGAATCCGAGTTGGATTCCATTGTTGTACAAAGTTCGGTACTAGCCATTGCGCTTTCCACCCCGGGCTACTTCTTCTGGAGAAGGTTACCAATTTTCCCCCAAGATTAGTACTGGAGGTCAAAGATCGAGTAATCAGCAGAGGAGTTAAGAGAGGAGGTCACTTGACGATGTGCTGTAACCAGGGCTCCCCTAGGAAGACGGGTCTCACAGTTGCGACCGCACTGAACAACTTCAAATGTATCGCTAAAAGTTTACACCAATGTAGGAGTAAAGTAAACGGTAAAACTTAATATCGTTAAACCTGATACTTCGCTGAATTAAGGTCTCAAGATGATTGATTATTGGAGCAGGGGAGTTCTTGCATAGACACTCCCATGGTTTTATCTTATGTCAGAAACTCTCCCATCAGTTTACTGCAACTATTCGAGTACACTCTTCTCCGCTCAGGGTGGTCCAACACAACCTCTAGCATACCCCTGAGGGATGCATGTGTCAACACACTCTAGTCGCCCTTCACCTGAGGCAGTTATCTTTTCTGCGGCGTATCCTCAATTTGCCTGCCTAAGTGAAAACAGCTCCACATCGGTGCCTTGCCAGTGACTAAGAGTCAAGGCACCTGATGAACGGGAGCATCTATGATACCATTCCCATATCTAGTCCTCTCTACTTAACTCCGGAAGCTACCGCAAGCGCTATTTATAAGTCTTGGGCTTCCAGTGTGTACCACAATGTATGGTAGTCCACGAGTGGTCCAATGGGCACTCCCCATGACCACCACATCGGATCCACCTTACCTGTGGTAGGAATCATACTTTTGGTGTCTCTCTACCTGCCATTCAGGGCCTCTGGCATTGGGAGCATATTCAGGCTTGGTAGGTGTAAAACTCTGCCAGTCGCCCCAGTTCTGCCTGGGCCTACCTTTGGGACCCCCACGGTTATCTCCCATTAACTTGGTCAGCTTTGGTCCCTTTTACTCCGAACTACTTGGAGGAGGGACTCCACCTTCCACCCTATGCCCTCTTATATATCCTGCGAACAGCATACGGTCAACCAGATGGCAGCAATGTATATGCTGCTCCAAGCAGGGCTCCCAAGACTCCTCTTTGCTAGACTTCTCACAACTACATATCTTTTTGCCCATGACATTCTGTCCTCAATGTGGGGCTGGAGGTGCATGATATGAATAATTTCTCTAATTTATTGCTTCTTCTGATCTGCGGAGCTCTGCCAAAAGCATCCCCTGGAATCCTAGACTCCAGTATTATGAATAGCTTCAGGTGACAAACATTCTCGTCATTTTTCCTAAACTCCCCGAGGGACTTCGTATTGAAAGGTAGGGTAACCCCAGACTGTAGGCAGGGTAACTCAAGCCCTATGGCAGGCTAACCCGGTCCTGAGGGTAGAGTAACCATGTCCTGTCGATAAGATGTCTTTACCTGGTTACCCTTGTCTATTCTATCGCCAGAGATAGACGTTTCAGATCTTTTCCCAGTTACCCGGCCTGTCGGAATAACTGCCCCTTCTGAGGTTCTGAGTACACTGACACTACTCCTGGGTATAGCCTAGTACATGAGTACCTTGACAGCCAATTTCTGTTCCTCAGGGAGCCTGCACTATTTGGTCTCCTCAGGTCAAGTACTTACTTGCCTGCCAGTTCCTACTAGTTCCCCTCCTGGCTACCTAGATGGGTATAGGTCCTGGCTGCCATAGCTCATGTATGGTGGGTCGTTATACTCTTTGACCAGTTCCTGTATTCCCTTGTATTCCTCCTCTTCCTTAGTCATCCACCGCCTCCCTGGCCTTCTCACGGGCAGGGCTCCTGGCCTACAGCCAGGTTCTTCTCCCCATCACACTGATCCATCATCTCACATCTTCAGATCTCCTGCTCCCCTAGCCATAATAGTCAGTGCCCTAGTTTCTTCCCACCTCCCCTACCTGGTTTCCAGTCCCCTTTCCCTCCCCTGAGGCCCTTTTCCTATCCCTTGTTGGCAGGGCCCCACCCTTTCTCTTATTATTTCTCCATCATGAGTTACCTACCCCTGGTGAGAGCTTAATGCTGTATATACCATCGTGGTCATCTCGTGGGATGACTAGACAAATATTTCGGTCATATTTTGCTGCATGTCCCTTAGCCCCGGCATCACCTTCATGTCAAACATTTGTAGCTGTGTAATGCAATGCAGGTTTTATGGTCCTCACAGTTTCTGTTCCGATTCTAACTCCTTCCAGAGTTTATCTAGGCCAGTGTAGCGCTCTTGATACCTATCCACCAATTCCTGGATGGTCGTCCCAGGTTCCGGTATAGCTGTCCACTTACTGCGGCCAGTTGATCTGATCAGTTGTGCACGCAACCGAAGGCGGCTTTGATTACTCCTTTAAACCTGGTGACCTCTGCGATAGCCTCCCCTTGGAGTTTTCCACTCCTATTTTCCCACAGCACCAAGTGATCCCACAATGGGTTTTCCTGTTTCAGGAGTCACTCGCGTACCTGAGCGAGAGCTTCTACCACCTCGTTCCCCTTCACTGGCATAATCCCATTGGTAACCATCTGGTTGTTCTAGAACCCTGGGATGCTTGAGTCATACTGGCTGATTAGTCTTCTGATGCAGGTGGCAATGGCACTCAAGTCAGTAGTTCCTGAGCATGTTGTGATACCAGAGTGCAAACATTGGTCACTTCTCCTCTTTTATACAGTTTGCATTCTGCCTCTTCCTCCCCATCGTCTCTCAGGATTCCTAGGTGTAGCTCTACCACCTGGTCGCCAAGTGGAGATATCATCACTGGGTCCTGGGGGTGCCAGTGGTAGTGGGTAGAGGCTACCCTGGCCTGGCCGTAATGCATCTCTCGGCCTCTCCTGTTTCTCACTGTAGAACATATCTGGGTCACTAGAATCTCCTGACCATTCATCAATCCAGGTTGCAACATCTCGTCTCCCTTCTATATGACTATTAGAGTTCCCAGGGCCCACTTGCTTCTTGGATCTATGAACCAAAGGGGAATGTTTTGATAAGCAAAAACTTCAGTTAGGCAGAGGTCAAACTTGATCTCCAGGGTATTGGAGTTTTTGGCTACATAGGTTTGGAATAAATATGGGAGCACGTTAGATTGACAGTCCTCTTGCCTTATTTAGAGTTTATTATGGGGCCTCCAGTGCATTTTCGTAGGCTTTCCCCACCCCATCACCCGCGGGTAAAACCAGCCCCGCCCCGCCCTGTAACAAACATTAGGCTCATTTGAGAAAGTGGTTATAAGCCTGGGTTACGTAGAAGTCACCAATACATTGTTAAGGCGCAGCTCACTCTCAGGAGAAGTGTGATCTGACCAAGACCTCATAGGTGATGAACTGAACACTAAGAAAGCTGACTTAGATTTGAAAGTAAAGGGGACTATATAAGGTGAATCATAAAGTGAATGTATTGATAAGATCTCTTCTCCATTGCTCATGATGTCTGTAAAAGCAGGGGAGGCATCCTGGTGTTTATACTCTGCGTCTGGGTGTTCATAGACTATCTCTTGACCATATGTCTACCCCTTTCCTCTTGTTACAAACTTGGTAGACCCTGAAAACCTTTACTACACTTGACTATGTATTTCCCGGACCAGGGGGAAGGTGTTCCCATCTATAAGAACCCAGCATACATGAGCTATTGCAGCCTGCACCTATCCCCAAAGAAACAGCCATGAGGGGAACTCGTAGGAACTGGTAGGCAAGTACGTACTTGGCCAACAAAAGACCCGATGGCCCAGCCTACAACATCAACAGAAATAGTTGGCAAGGTACTTAGGTGCTGGGCTACTTCCGCGAGTGATTTCAGAGTTCTTAGTAATCTTTGAAGAGACGCTTATTCTGCTAAGCCTAGTAGCGGCAGAAAGAAAGGGTATGTATCTCGGGGGATGGAATACACTGGGTAAAAGGGTAAAGTCACCCTGTCTACTGGACATGGTTACCCTACTCTCAGGATCAGGTTACCCTGCAATGGGGCTTGGGCTACCCTGTCTAAAGTCCTGAGTTGCCCAATCTTTCAATGCGAAGTCCCTCATGGAGTTCCAGGGGAAGGAGCGAAATCTTCGACAGGGAAAGCCATGGATAATACTGGAATCTGGGGTTTTGGGAGATGCTATTGGGTGAGCGACACAGCTCTGAAGAAGTTGTAAATTGGAGACATTATTTCTATCATGCCCCTCCAGCCCTGCCTTGTAGCCCAGATGTCCTGAGCAAATGTTTGGCTAGTTGTGCGCAGTGTAGCAAAGTGGAATCTTTACAGACCTGCTTGTAACACCGTGTACATCGCTGCCATCTGGGGAACCTTAAGCTCTGCGCAGGATACATAAGAGGCCATAGGGTCGCAGGTGGGGTACCTGCTGCAGGTTGTTCAAAGTAAAGCAGACCAAAGCTGCAGGAGTTAACGCGAGTAAACCATGAGGGTCTCCAAGCTGGTCTCCTGTGGTAGAGGTACGACCAGCCCAGCTTTACACCTACCAAGCCGGCACATGTCCCAGACTCCATAGGCTCTGCAAGGGAAGTGCAGAGACACTAGAAACATGATTCCTACCACAGGCAAGGTGGATCCAAGGAAATGGTCATGGGTAGCACCTGTTGCATCATCCCCCAACCATGGTATCCTGCGGAAGACAACGGAAGCCCACCAATCACAATTAGTAGATTGATACAGCCCTCATGCTAGCGTCTGGTGTCATATAGAGATCAAGGCATATGCAAAGCAGGTCATAGATAGTCCAGTTCATGAGGTGTCTTGACAGTTAGCTACTAGTGAGGCACCGATACTGTAACCGGTACGGGTACTAAGTTAGGTTTCATGTTTAATTTCAAAGTATCGTTTGATACTGGTATTGTTTCGTGTGCTATCGTCTGATACAAAGAAAGTTTTATGTTTGATTTCACAGTATCATTTGATACTTGTATCGTTTCGTGTGGTATGGGCTAATACACACAATGTTTTATGTTTGGTTTCACAGTATCGTTTGATACTTGTATTGTTTCATGTGCTATCGGTTGATACACACAATGCTTTATGTTTGGTTTCACAGTATCGTTTGATACTTGTATTGTTTCATGTGCTATCGGTTGATACACACAATGTTTTGGAACATCGCTCATACCGGAGATAAGCGATATGGTGCATTTAAAGACCGCTGATTTCCACGATGGAAACAGTGGACTTCGACTGTCGATATTCTTCATATACTTGGTTGAATGGTTACTTCTCTGGTCTCCTATTCCACCCCTGCGAATCCTCCTTTAGTAAGCAGCGCTCGCTTTCCATTGATCAGGAAGCCATCTGCTCCTATCGTACAGCTACATAACTAGGGCCTAGCCTGAACACGTTATATTTTTTTAACCTCAGCAAGTGGTTAGAAACCTGCCCGCACCTGGTCTGATCAACCTACGAAGCGCGAAACCGAAGCTAGCAGCGGGGCATGGCAGAACCAAGAAAGGTTCGGCACCACCACCGCAACATCATTGAGTCATTAAAAACTCAAAGTGGGAAGCAGGTCCCTCGAGAAGGCCTTACCAAAAGAAGGCAATCCAAGAAGCCGAAAGAGCGAACGGGTGACTTCTCAATTGACGAAGCAGAGAGACAGTTAGCTCGAAACTTGGCCAAGCAGACCTTTGGCGAATCAAGCGACGAGTTAGCAAAGGCAGGGACAAGCCTTCCTAGTCTTTTCCCCCCCAGCCCCAGCAAAGGAAAGGCACCGGAACTAGGGCCAAAGAAAGAAACATCACCCGCTCATACCTCAAGGAAGGAAGACAACAACAACGAGGAATCAGACCAATCGATAGTAGCAGAACTACCACATGAATCACCAGGAGATTCCTCCAACTACTCATCAGACAGCTGTTCTAGCAGCAATGAGTCAGAGCACAGTATGTCCGAAGGAGAGTCCGCCGCAGCGCCCGACCTAGCGGCCGGGCAAGGGGGACCCAAGGTCAAGCTTCTCCTGCCACCCACATTCTCAGTTTAAAAGGAGAACCTAAAACCTGCGGCATTTGAGCGATGGGTGACGACCACTTCACAGCACCCCGCCCTGCGCAGCGTGGACAAGACAATGGAATGGAGTGGAGTGTACTTTGGAAGTTTCTACACAGGAAAGGCAGAAGGTGCTTACCACCAAGCGATGAACCACTATAATAGTAAGGACAAAATACGAGGAACAACCCTGATAAGATACCTGCAAGACACATTCCGGTCCTCACGAAATACGGAAGAACTGTATAAGAAGTTCAAGGAAATCCAACAAGTGCGAAACGGGAAAAGAGACAGAATAACATTAGTAGCGACGGACCTCCTAATGTACCATGGACGGTTGCCAACGGAACAGTGTCCCAGTATACACTGTGATAGAGGCTGTATGAGGCAATGCATCCTAGACTACGCCAAGAGGTAGAACCTATGGAAGAAGATGGAGACTCCTTTGACAGGATGGTCAAATGAGTTGAACAGAAGGATGCCATCCTGTACGAAACTGGAGTCTACCGAACATACACACCCCAGCAGCGGAGCGGGAAAGGATCATCGACGCGTGATAATACAAGGCGAGAACAACCAGACTGGAAAGGGTGCATGGATAAGAAGAATGACAAAGATGAAAAGCAGAAGAGACGCGAGGAAGGCACATGCTTCAAATGCGGGAAAAAGGGGCACTATGCAAAGGACGGTTATGGCAAGAAAGGAAAAGGAAAATCAGCAAACCGGGATGTAAGCACAAATCACATGGAAGCAACCGAGTACAACAAAGTGGAAACAACTGGGTAGAAATAGAAAGACTCTGGACGCAGCCGGCACTGGCTTTTAGGCCCCGTGATGCTCTGGAAGGAATAATCTTCACAGAGGGCCACCCAGCGAAGGTACTATTTGACACAGGGGCGATTGGTTGTGACATTATCAGCACTACCTTTATCTCCACCAATGGCATACCCACGAAACCCCTGCCACAACCGACAACAGTCAATATGGCTATGAAAGGTTCTCGCTCCTCAAGCCACAAGAAGTGTGGACTAACTATAGGAAGCGGGAAAAGGAAATGGACGAATCAAGAGATGTTGGTGGAAAACCTGGCAAAATAGGACGCCTTAATCGGAATGCCATTCCTAGAAAGACACAATGCCCTGATCAGGTGTGGAGACATGGCAGTGGAGTTTCCCGATGACAAGCTGTAGGTGCTATACTAACCAACAAGCAGGGAATTCCGAGTCGCTGTTACCGACGCCACATCAGCAACACTGTTGGAAGAATACAAGAATGTATTTCCAGACAAGGTTCTTGAAACACTACCACCTCTACGTAAGATTAAGCACCACATTCGGCTAAAAGATCCAGCCGACATAAAAAACCAACCTAGATACTCGATTCCGGAAGCGTACAAGGGAAAACTCATGAACTGGATTAACGAGAATCTACGGGCTGGAGTAATTGTACGACAGGAAGTCCCCAGAGTGGCATCTATATTTGTGCAACCAAAATCAGACGTGACAATCCGCCCCCTGGTAGATCTGAAAGTCCGAAATAACAACACAATCATGGATAGTCCATCCATCCCCAACTAACAGCAGATCCTAAACCGCATTGGACACGCGAAATTCAGGAGTCAGATCGACCTAAGCGACGCCTACTTCCAAACACGAGTGGACAAGGACAGCGTTGGGTTCAACCCATTCAAGACCCCATTTGGAGGATTTGTTGGCAAAGTAATGCTACAAGGAGACCTGAATGCACCAGTGACATTTATGCGAATTATGGAAGACCTCCTGAGCAAATTCCTATATCATTTTGTATGGGTCTGCATTGACGATATCCTCATATTCTCAGGTACCCCAGGAGAACATGAAAACCACATATGCCTGGTGTGCGAGCGGCTCAGAAAGTCAAAATTCTACACTAGCAAAAAGAAATTAGTACTGTTTGCAGATAAACTGGAAGTGCTAGGACACATAGTGGATGACCATGGGATTCATGCCTCCCCCGAAAAAATATCAACTATTGCAGGTTGGAAGACACCTCAAAACAAGAAAGAATTTCAATGATTCCTAGGAATAGTGAATTACGTGGCCCAATTCTGCCCACACCATGCTACCCTAACGGCACCACTAACAGATCTCACGGGAAATGCCGAATTCGTATGGACACCCACCTATCAGATGCCATTCGAGATAGTCAAGAAGCGAATTGTTGACCACCAAGTCATGCGACCAATAGACATATGGAGCAATGAGCCAATTTGGTTAGTTACCGAGGCCTCAGATTTGGGAATAGGAGCATGGGTAGGACAGGGACCCACCTACAAGACGGCTCAACCAGCCGCATTACACAGCAGGAAATTCACCAACGCACAGACAAATTATGGAACTACCGATAAAGAGTCCTTAGCGATAGTGGAGGCACTTAACCGGTTCCACAATGTACTAATGGGAAATTCCTTTACAATAGTTACAGACCACCAGCCCCTAACATATCTACGAACTGCAAAGAACCCAAGTAGAAAGCAAGTCAGATGGCTTAGTGCCTTGGGAAAATACGATGCAAAGATAGTATACACTCCAGAAAGCACAAACGATTTAGCTCATGCCCTCTCCCCGATATACGAGGGAGAATCAGACTTGAACCCACTCTGTGTCTATGATTATACAAAAGAATCAGATGACATCTTGGATAACACAGCCTTTGAGCAAGAATCGAATACAATGGAGCCTGAGCAAGATATCTCCCCTACCTCCCCTCCTTACTCATACATGGAGTACTGTAAAGAGGTCCCGGTGCCCCCTGAAAGCCCCCACTCAATCACTGCGGGAAATGGTTGGGGAGACAAATGCACCATGCGCAGCACACCATCCGAGGAACTCCAACATAGCAAGCTCCACTATTCGCACTGTTACGCAGACCATTGTCCATATCACCAAACTGAGATCAAGTTCACGAATAACTACCCTAGGCGGCAACACAAATCAACTCCCCAACCTCCTAGCGAAGGACCGAGCCCCCCAACCACAGAAATTGACCCAAGCCCCCCAGAGTCTCCCATGATCTATGATTGGGAATGGCAGCAAACAATTGGTGGAAGACCAAATAGTGTGGGAGCAGGGCCATCCATCCTCATTCAACCGACGCCCAGCTCCTATGCAATCCCTGCCATACTGAACCCCGAAGCTCAAGCATTCTAAATGCCTGACAACCCACCACCAGACAAGTAGGTGGAACCAACAAAATACTTTAGCAGTGAGACAATAGTTTCAGTAATGCCCCCAACAATGGACGAATATCAACCAGAATTGTACGACGTCTTGGAAGACAACGAAGAAGAGGATCCAACCGAAGTGACCAGAGGAAGCGAAATCGAACACGAGCGCGACATCAGACAAACAGTAAATGAGATCATTGGAACATTCCATGCGTACATGGTTGCAGCATACCGGAAGGAGCCAATATGGAAGAAGGTTAACAAAGCAAGGAACCTCACAGGAGATTTATCCTGCTACACAGTTGCAAACGGGATGCTATATACTAAAACAAGATATGAGAAGGAAGGACTGTATATTGCAAAGGGCCCTGCATTCGGAAATACTACACTAAGAGAGTACGTTATAGCTGAGATCTACAATAAAGGCCATCATGGCGCAGAACGAAACTTACGGTACGCAACCGAGTACCTATTCTGGCTTGAAATGCGAAAGGATTGCAGAGCATATGTGGCGCAATGCCACACTTGCCAAATGAACAAGGAACCTGCAAAATTACTGGAAGGAAAGGCCCAGATGTTTATCCTTCCAGTGGAAATTTTCGAATCAATAGCCATTGACTTGGCTGGACCATTCCACAATTCTGGGGGTATGACATGATTCCAGTGGCCATTGATAGGTTCTCAGGATTCACATGGCTCATACCAGCAAAGAAGGAAATAAGGGCAATAACAACTTGGGAAATGCTGTGCAATAGCATATTCACACCTCACGGCTATCCAACCACAATAGTGAGCGGTGCAGATCCACAATTTGAGTCACATGTATGGAAACAGCAATGCCGATCGCTAGGAATAGAGCATGTCAAAGCAGCACCAGGTCACCAGGAGACAAACGGACAAGTGGAAACAAAAATTGGAGGATTCAAAACAGCTCTTCAAAAATTGGTCAAGGCAAGACAAAACAATTGCTTTGACGCCATACCCAAAACGGCTGCATACTTAAATGCCGGATAGTCTGAAACCCTCGGTATGTCACCATACAAAGTAGTTTATGGCAAAAACTACCCACTACTGCCCCTGGCAAATTTCAAGAACTCCACAGTCCCAGCAGGCAATAATTCATTAAACCAACACCAAGCAATCCGGAACACTGCATTCAATGCTATCAAACTAGCACGATTCAGGAGTACAAGGACAGCGGCAAGGCGACACAGACACCATGCTCCAATCGGGATAGGTAACCAGTTGCTGGTCTATGGAAACCTATTCGCAACCGAATCAGGATAAAGCAAGAAACTCCAACCACGCTGGCGAGGGCGGTTGAAAATAATTGGATGTGATGAACATATGGAAAGCTACATGGTGGAAATGGGCGGAAGAATGGATAGAAATCGACAAGGAACATTCCACGCATCTACAGTGAAAAGATGCCTTGCAAAGGACGATACCGCATTGCCGGGACGAAGCCATGCAAAAAGACCCTCTATCCTGGTTAACGAGAAACCGGAATGGGAAATGGAGGCTGTACGAGACCACAGAAGGCGATATGACCGCGAACAGTTCCTGGTGAAATGGGTGGGATATCCGGAAATAGAAAATGGCTGGGAACCCATCGAAGGTTTAGGAAAGGCCATAGAACTAGTAGACCAACGGTGGGTGGAGAACAAACCAGAAACTAAGCTACCCCCTACAATAAACTATGTGATGGTGGCATGAAGCCCAACCCTACCTGAAATCCAACACCTCCGCCCAGATACGGACCAAGGCGTACAGGACGGGTTTTGGTCAACCCATCTTGAAAGTAATTTCGAAAGCAGTGAGGATGAGAATCGAGTGATGGAAGACGAAGCCGCATACCTAGCGCGGCTAGCCAGAGTTGAGTATGGGGAATAGCGAACAACCAACGCACATACCATCCAACAGCCTTACGATGTCAAACTATGAGCAAGTGCTGGGGAGACTGCGCCATCAGCTAATGGGACTGTTGGTGAACCGTGATATTACCCCTAGAAGATACCTCACAGAGCGCTTATTCATACACATTTGCAACAAATGCCTCGAAATAACAACAGAACCAACAGGACAAATATGGGGAGAAACGCTAAGCGATGTTTTCCGCTTCAGTAGCGGTTGCTACCTGAGAACGGAAAAATGTGGTATGTGTGTGGAAATGGAAGAAACCGAAATTAAAATACCACACCCTGAACACCTAAGTGAGACCGACACCGAGACATAAACCCTTTCCCTGGACACCTAAGCGAGACTGACCCCGAGAAATTAATACCATCAACCTATCCGCAAACTTAGGCAGGAACAATAACAACAATACCTCCAGCGAGAAAGACCTTTACAAAATTTATTCCCTTTATACAAAGGAAACAAAGAATGTCGACCTATGAAGAGGTCAGCATAAAGGGATGAGACCTCATTTTAGGATACGCACTGTACCGAGAAAGCATTCCACTAGACGCATACTGGAAGATATTCTACATCGATTACTGCGAAGATTGCGGGCGAATCGATGTCGAGACAGAGAAATGGGAGGACCGGATAGTATGAGACATCGTGGACCTACTACACTAGTGGGAATCAGGTTTCTTTGCACGCGGAGCGCCCTGTCACGAGTGTTTGTAAAGGTGGTTGGACGGTGTGCCAGGGATGTTACAGGACGATTTGGGATTGCTGCAGGATAGCGATAACGATGAGGATGGGTTCTATGGAGGAGCCCGGGAGAATAACGGGTCCACCGACTATTAGGATTTCTTTAACTTATGCTTTATTGGGTGGAATTGGTATTTTATTTTGGGAGTGTAACCAGTACGGCTACTAGATTATGTTTTATGTTTGATTTCACGGTATCGTTTGATACTTGTATTGTTTCGTGTGCTATCAGCTGATACACACAATGTTGTATGTTTGGTTTCAGAGTATCCCTTGATACTTGTAGTGTTCCATGTGCTATCTGTTGATACACGCAATCTTTTGGAATATCACTCATAGTGGAGATAAGCGATATGCTGTATTTAAAGACCACTGATTTCCACGATGGAAACAGCAGACTTCGACTGACAATATACTTAATATACTTGGTTGAATGGTTACTTCTTGGATCTCCTATTACACCTCTTCGAAGTCTCCTTTAGTAAGCAGCACTCGCTTTCTCCTAATCAAGAAGCCATCTGCTCCCATCGCGCCGCTACGTGACTAGGGCCTAGCCCGAACAGCTTGCAGGTAGACTACGTTACTGTAACAGGGGCTCCGCTAGGAAGATGGATCCCAAGGGTACGACCGTACTGAACAACTTCAAACTTATCATCAACGGTTCACACAATGTAAGAGTAAAGTAAGCGGTAAAACTTAATATGGTTAAGCCTGACACTTCACTCAATCAAGGTCGCGAAAGGATTGATTGTGGGGGTAGAAGAGTTCTTGCATAGACATTCAAGTGGTTCTATCTTTTGCCAGAAACTCCCCAATCAGTTTACTACAACTATTCGAGCATACCATTCTGAGCTAAGTGTGGTCCAACACATCTCCTAGCACGCCCTGGGTGCATGCAAGTGTCGCCACACTCGGGGCGGCGTTCGCCCTATGCAAGTATCGTTTCTGCAGCGTATTCTCCATTTGACCACCAGAGTGAAACCCTCTTCATATCGGTGCCTTGCCAGTGCCTAACAGTCAAGGCACCAGATAAACTGGACTATCTGTGACACCCTTCCCAGATGCAGCGATCTCTACTTGACCCCGGAAGCTACAGTGAGCACTTTGTCCATCTACCTTTTGCGAGTCTTGGGCTTCCGGTTTCTTCCGCAGTGTCAGGTGGTCTGCAAGTAATCCAATGGGTGCCACCCATGACGACTACCTTGGAACCACCTTACCCGTGGTAGGAATCATGTGTTTAGTGTCTCTCCACTTCACTTCCAAAGCCTATGGGGTGGGGAGCACATTTGGGCTTGGTGGGTGTAAAACTCTCTCGGTCGCCCCGGTACCACCTGGGACTAACTGCGAGACCCCCACGGGTAACTCCCATTAACTCCGCCGGCTTTGGTCCGTTTTACTCCCTACAATTTGGACAAGGTACTCCACCTTTCACCCTATGCCCCCTTGTATATCCTGCGAGCAGCTTGCGGTCCACCAGATAGCAGTGACGTATACGATGTGCCAAGGAGGTTAGCAAAGTTCCTTCTTTGCTAGACTGTGCACAACTGCACCCCCGTTTGCCCATGACGGCCGGGCCCCCAGGCCGGGCCGGAGGGGTATGATAGGAATAATGTCTCCAATTTACAGCTTCTTCGGAGCTGCGTAGCTTGCCCAGTAGCATCTCGCAGAACCCCAGATTCCAGTATTGTATGTGGTTTTGCGTGACCAACATTGCAATCAATTTTCCCAAACCCCGCGAGGGACTTCGTATTGAAAGGTAGGGTAACTCAGGACCTTTGGCAGGGTGACCTGATCCCGAGGATAGAGTAACCTTGCCTGCTGGACAAGGGGACTTTACCCTGTTACCCTGTCTATTCCCGTGCCGGAGATAGACTTTTCCCCAGTTACCTGGCCTGGCTGAGTAACTACACCTTCAGAAGTCCCTAAGTACGCGAACATCGCTTCTGAGTATATGCAAGTACCTAGGTACCGTTGCAAGCTATTCCCGTTCATCTCGGAGCCCGGGCCATCGGGTCTCCCTAGGTCCAGGTCTTTCTTGCCTGCTGGTTCCTACAAGTTTGCCTCTGGGCTGCCTGTATGGGTGTAGGTTCCGGCTTCCATAGCTTGTGTATGCTGGGTCATTACATCACTCCCCTCTCCTGTACGGTCTGTCCCAGATCGTTGGCGTTGTCCCTTATTTCCCCGTCTTGATTCCCCCAAGGCCTTATGCTCCCAGGGCTTGGATGGATATCTTTGCTGGAAGTCTAGAATGGCCTGTAAGCCTGGCCCTTCAAGCCTCTCATAGGGCTCCCACGAGTTCTCCTCCACCCCTTAGCCTTCCCATGAAACCTGGTACTGGACGAAGCGTGACGGGCACTTCGTCTTTGCTCCTCCATACCATCGACTGTCTACTACCGCTTCGATAGCATAGCCTGGCTCATTATCCATGATCTCCGCAGTGGGGACTTTGATGACTCTACCCAGTCCCGGATCCTCGTGATATGGTTCTAGCAACATGGCATTGAAACCCGGGTAGATGTCCCATCTGGCGGGCAGTTGGAGTTCATATGCATTGGTACCTACCCGACATTTGACCACGAAAGGGCCAAACATCTGGTCGTCCGGCTTCTCCATCGGATGCTTGGTACGGATGTTCTTCCTGTTCAACATCATGTAGTCCACTTTCTTAGCCCGACCAGAGGCTACATCCTCCAAGCTGATGTAGTCCGCTAATGGGAAGCTTTGCTGGTCGTGCTATTTCCGTTGCCTTTCCTTTGTCCACTGGATTGTTTCTCGAATCCCTTGCCAGGTTCCTTCCCATTCCTTAACCAAAAGCTCACTACTGGGGTGTATCCCTCGATTATCAGACTCTACACCCAACCAGTTTGTCCGTAGATTAAATCCGTAGTGAATCTCGAACGGCGACAGTCTGGTGGATTCTGAGGTTGAGGTGTTGTAGGCATATTCCACAAGCGGCAACAGCGCAACCCCATCATCCTCTTGGTAGAAACAGTAGCTACGCAAATACTGCTCCAGTGTCTGATTGACCCTCTCACTTTGCCCGTCAGTCGCAGGATGGAACGCAGTCGAAACATTCAGTTTCACTTGCAACATGTGCATAAGACTCATCCAGAACTTGGATGTGAATTGGCTATCTCGGTCGGAGATGATTGACTCTGGGAGTCCATGCAGGCATCCAACTTCCTGCAGGAATATCAAGGCAACATCCTTGATTGGTACCTCGGTGATCTGGGTTATGAACTGTGCCATTTTCGAAAGTCTGTCCACAATGACCCAGATCTTGGTATACCCTTGTAACTCTGGCAGCACTACAATGAAGTTCATTGAAATCGCTGTCCAAGGCTGCATTGGAACATCAGTAGGTTCCAGGAGACCAAACTTCTTATGCCTGATGGACTTATTCCTTTGGCATGCATCACATGTTTGCACGTAGTCTGTGATGTACTCAGCTATCTTCGGCCAATAGAAGTTAGTCCTAGCGCCACCAATCATTTTATAAGTGCCGAAGTGTCCCGCAATTCGGGAGTCATATTCAGCCACCATGATTGTCTGCTTCAGATTCTGACCCTTCAGAATATACCACCTGTTCTTGTACCGGAGTAAGGCCTTTTCCGTCGTGAAGTCCCGGACAACCTCTTTGTCACCGGAAGTCATTGCCTTCAGGATCCACAAGTATTCTTGATCCTATTGTATCGCTTGCTTCAGTTGATCCAAAAAGGAAGACTGGAGCCAAAACCCTTGGCACACTTGCAACACCTGTGGTGGCAAGATGTCCCGTTCCTGGCTCCCAAGCCACTATCAGGGGCGAAAAAACGACGGTGTCGGAAAATCAATCCCTTCTTCAGGGTAGTTATCCGTACGCCGCGACAAAGCAGCAGCGTTCTCATTCAACCGTCCTTCACGGTAAACCACCTTGCAGTTAAACGGTTGTAGGAACTCAGCCCAGCTGTAATGGGGGCACCGCTAGGAAGATGGATCCCAAGGTTGCGAGTGGACCGCACAACTTCAAACTTATCGCCAGAAGTTCACACAGATGTAAGAGTAAAGGAAACGGTAAAACTTAATATCGTTACGCCTGACGCTTCACTCAATTAAAGTCTCGCGAGGATTGATTGTTGGAGTAAGAGAGTTCTCGCATAGATGTTCAAGTGGTTTTATCTTATACCAGAAACTCCCCCATCACTTTACTTCAACTATTTGAGCACAGCCTTCTCCGCTAAGGATGGTCCAACACGTCTCCTGATACCCCTTTCGGGCATGCATGTGTTGACAGTCTCTAGTCAGCGTTCACCATATGCACATCTCATTTCTGCGGCGCTTTTCCATTCTGCCCGCCGCAGTGCAAACCTCTGCACATCGGTGACTTGCCAGTGGCTAACGGTCAAGAGACCTGCTGAACTAGACTACCTATAACACCCTTCCCATGTGCATTGATTTCTACATGACCCCGGAAGCTACCGTGAGTGGTTTATCTATCTACTATTTACCAGTGGCGGGCTTCCGGTGTCTTCCGCAGGGTGCGGTGGTTCGTCAGTGTTCCAATGGGCGCTAACCATGACCACCACCTCGGATCCACCTTACCTGTGGTAGGAATGCTGCTTCTAGTGTCTCTGCACCTCCCTTTCCGAGCCTATGGTGTTGGGGACACTTTCGGGTTTGGTAGGTGTAAAACTTTCCCAGTCACCCCTTTACCACCAAGGGCTACCTGTGGGACCCCTACGGTTAACTCCCGTTAACTGCGCCAGTTCTGGTCCGTTTAACTCCGCACAACTTGGAGGAGGGACTCCACCCTCCACCCAATGCGGCCCAGTATATCCTGCGAACAGATTACGGTCGACCGGACGGCAGCAACGTATACAGTGTTGCAAGTAGGTCTCCAAAGATCCTTCTTTGCTAGACTGAACACAACTACGCAACTGTTTGCCCATGACGTCCGGGCCTCAAGGCGGGGCTGGAGGGGCATGATTGGAATAATGTCTCCAAGTTGCAGCTTCTTTCTGGCTGCGTAGCTCGCCCAATAGCATCTCCCGGAACTCCTGAGTCTAGTATTATGCATGGCTTCGGGTGACAAACATTCCAGTGATTTTTCCCAAACTCCCCGCGGGACGTCCTGTTGAAAGGCAGGGTAACTCAGGTCCTTGAACAGGGTAACCCAATCCTCAAGGTAGGGTAATCTTGTCCGGTGGACAAGAGGACTTTCTCCTGTTACCCTATCTATCCCACTTCCGGAGATAGACACAGCAGGCCTTTCTCCAGTTACAGGCCTAGCTTGGTAACTGCCCCTTCATAGGTCGCGAAGCATGCTGACACCAGTCTCGGGTGTAGCCATGTGCCTAAGTACTTGTGCCCTCTAACTGCTCATCTCGGAGCCCGGGCCATCGGGTCTTCATAAGTCAAGTACTCACTTGCCTGCCGGTTCTTACCAGTTCGCCTCCGGGCTACCTGTATGGGTGTAGGTTCCGGCTACCATAGCTCATGTATGCTGGGTTGTTACATCACTCGCGTCTTCTCTACGGTCCGTCGCGGACCGTTAAGCGTCGTCTTTTGTTTCCACGACTCGATTTCGCCAAGACCCTATGGTCCCTGGCCTTGGCCGGGTATCTTTGATGGAAATCTAGCATGGCCTGTAAGCATGTCCCTTCTAGCATCTCATAGGGCTCCCATGAGTTCTTCTCAGCTCCATAGCCTTCCCATGAAACCAGGTACTGGACAAAGCGCGACGGAAACTTCGCCTTTGTTCCACCATACCAGCGACTGTCCCCAACAGCTTCGATAACGTCACTGGGCTCATTGTCCACGAGCTCTGGGCTAGGGATTTCCTTGATCCTACCCGATTCCAGATCCTGGCAATAGGGTTCTAGCAGCGTGACCTTGAAAACTGGGTGGATGCTCCATCGGGCTGGCAACTGGGGTTCGTATGCTCAGTTGCCCTCCTGACATTTGAGCACAAAGCGGCCAAACATTCGGTGGTCCAGCTTCCCCGGGGGACGCTTCGTGCGGGTGTTCTTTCGGTTCAACATCACGCGGTCCACTTCCTTAGCCCGCCCAGCAGCCACATCCTCTATGATAACATAGTCCGGGGATGGCAGCCGTTTCTGGTCCTGCCATTTCCGTTGCCTTTCCTGTGCCTATTGAATGGTTTCTCCAATCTGTTGCCAGGTCTCTTCCCATTCTTTAACCACGAGGTCGCTACTAGGGTGTATCCCTTGGTTGTCAGACACAACACCCACCCAGTTTGTCCATGGGTTGAACCCATAATTGATCTCAAATGGTGACAACCTGGTGGATTCTGATGTTGAGGTGTTTTACGCATACTCTGCAAGAGGTAACAACGAAACCCAATCATCTTGTTGGTAGGAACAGTAACTACGCAAGTACGGCTCCAGTGTCTGATTAACTGTCTCGGTTTGCCCATCAGTCTCCGCGTGGAATACAGTCAAAACGTTTAGTTTCACTTGCAACAGGTGCATTAGACTCATCCAGAACTGGGACGTAAATCGCCTATCTCAATCAGAGATGATTGGTTCCGGGAGTCCATGAAGGCGCCAAACCTCCTGCAGGAATATCAAGGCAAGCCCCTTGATAGGTACCTCCGTGGTCAGGGGTATGAAATGGGCCATTTTCGAGAATCTGTCCACTAGGACCTAGATCTTGATATACCCTTTGGACTCTGGCAGTGCTACAATGAAATCCATTGAAATTGCTGTCCACGGCCGCATAGGAACATCAATAGGTTCCAGCAGCCGGAACTTCTTTTCCCTGATGGATTTATTTCTTTAGCATGTATCACATGTCGGCACATAGTCGGTGATGTGCTCATCCATCTTAGGCCAATAGAAGTTAGCCCTCACCCTGCCAATAGTCTTGTAAGTCCTGAAGTGTCCGGCGATTCGGGAGTCATGTTCTGCCTTCATGATTGTCCCCTTCAGATTCTGACCCGTGGGAACATACCACCTGTTCTTGTACAGGAGTAAGCCCTTTTCCGTCGTGAAATGTCGGTTGACCTCTTTGTCACCGGCAGCTGTTGCCTTCAGGATTCTTAAGTACTCCTGGTCTTCGGTTATCACTACCCACAGTTGATCCAAAAAGGAAGACTGGAGCCGAAATCCCTGGCACACTTGCAACACCTGTGGTCGCAGGATGTCCCGTTCCTGGCTCCCAACCCACTGTCCGGGGCGAAAAAACGACTGTGGCAGAAAATCACGCCCCCCTTCAAGGCGGTAGTCCTTACGCCATGACAAAGCATCTGCCTTCACATTCAACGGTCCTTCTCGGTAAACCACCTGGAAGTTAAACGGTTGCAGGAACTCAGCCCAGCGGTGCTGCCTTCGGTTAAGGACCTTGGTGCTATTGAAGTATTCCAAATTCTTATGATCCCGATAGATCCCTAACTGGTCCCCTACCGAGCGCAGCAGATGATCCCATTCCTTGAACGCCGCCACGATGGCCGTCATTTCCCTGTCATGGACATCATAATTATTCTCCGCTGGGTGAAACTTCCTGCCATGGTAGGCCACTGGATGCCATCTCTCATCCTCACAGAAGTGGGAGAGAATGGCTCCTAATACAAAGTCACTACCCTCGGTTGCTAGCCGTGTTGGCCGTTCAGGGTCGAAATGTGCTAGGATAGGTTTGGACGTGAACGCTTACTTCAAATGATTGAAGGCCTGCTCACCTGCAGGTGTCCATTCCCATCAGACAACCTTCTTTGTCAAGTCCATGTAAGGTTTCACTATCTTGCTAAACCCTTCTATAAACCGACGAGAGAAGTTGGTAAAGCCCATAAAGCTTGGAATGTCGACGACGCATGTCAGAGGTGCCCAATCCCTGCTTGTCTCCACCTTCTCTGACAACATGGGGATCCCCATATTGGAGATCTTGTATCCGCGGAATTCAACCTCCTGTTGGTGGAAACTGGACTTCTTCATGCTTACACATAGTCTAGCTTTCCACAATTTCTCCATCACACGCCTCACCATCGCGACGTGCTCTTCCATAGTTTTGGAGTAGATCAGGATGTCATCCATGTATGCGATGACTCCTTCATCCATAAGATCCCGAAAGACCTCATTTATCATACTTTGGAAAGTTGCCGGGGCATTACATAACCCAACCGGCATGACGGTGTATTCATACAGTCCATATCTGCAGCGGAAGGCTGTCTTCCATTCCTCACCTTCTGCCATCCTCAGGAGGTAGTAGCCGTTCTTCAAGTCCCACTTGCGGAACACAACGGCTTTTCCTAACCTATCTCGCAGTTCATTCATCAATGGTAGAGGTTACTTGCTCTTTACCATGATTTTGTTCAGCTCTCGGTAATACATTAACAGTCTTAATGTACGATCCGGTTTTGGCAAAAAGAGGATAGGGGCCGCGGCTGAGGAACTGGATCACCGTAGTGTTCCTGTTCATAGCATGTCATCGAGATATTCCAGGAGTGCCTTAAGCTCCTTTTCCCATAACGGATAGGTAGGCCCAAACGCAGGTTGAGTCCCGTGTAGCAACTCGATCGTATGGTTATACTTTGAGTGCTCCGGCAATGCCTCAATCCGTTCTGGACTGATGATGTCCCCGTAGTCCTTATACTCAGGGAGTAGCTTGATGGTAATGTCAGCACCTTCCTCATCGGAGAATTGTACAATTCCCAACAGGTACACATTACTAGGTTCTTCAGCTAGTAACCCTTTATTGGAGATGAACACTAACTGCCCCTGCTCTGCCAGGCAATTAGCCTTGCAGAAATCTGAGTGCCAGGTCAATGATCCTGTTTTCCAATCTGTGTCGGGATTATGGTCTTTCAACCAAGACATAGGGGGGTACCCATCCACCTTAGTGTCGGGCATATTTGCGACTTCAAAGCGCATCTCATTGTGGGGGTCACCTACCCTCATCCCTAACTACTTGGTATAGTGTAGACCTGACCCGGGAACGTGGTTACCGCTGGCGTCGCTTATCGGTGCGTGTACCGTCCGTCGTACGCAAGTAGCCTGAGTTTCCTTAACCTATCGGCTACTAAGCCCTGGCCCAGTAGCTCCACTATCGAGTAGCAGGAGCTCTCCCACGCTTACCTGTCTAGCTCCTATCTTCTAGTCTAACTTGACCCGTAGGGGGATAGACTTGGTATGGCAAGGCAAGTTGTCATGCTTCTGCCTCTTTGCTTGTCTTGGTGAGTTAGTCATCTTAGCTTAGTAATTTTGGTCTCTTACCTTTCGACACAAGAGCAGACACAACGGGTCGGTAAACCTTACGGGATAGGAATTCGTCGTATCCATAGCTAGAGTGTTTACTACCACGCCAGCTTGATTTCGGGTACTAAACCCTCCTTAGGTAAACTTGGAAGTAACACTTTTATTTGATCAAGTCTAGCCTGGACCAATTCCGCTTGTACTGAACATAACAAATGTCCCATGCTGGGTATGGGTCCACTGTTGGACCGGTTCCAAGCGAAGCATCCCTGCTTCCTCCTTGTCAAGCGTCTTCTCCAGTAAGACCCCACCCAGCCTAATCCGAATCAATGTCCACGGACGTGCCCATCCAGCTAAGGAAATCCTGAAAGAAATACAAATAACTAGAAGAAAGGAACTAACCTGAAACCCAACCTAGGAGAGATAGCCCGATCCACTGCGCACGGCCTGCAACATCTGTCTGCCCAGACCCCCTGGGTGTAGTCAGTATCACGGTCGTCAATGCAGTAGAGGGGTACTTACCCATCCCAGAAGCCACCTCCTGGTTTCCTTTTCGTCCATCCCTCATAGGTCTATGGATCTAGGTTAGTCAGGTTATACCTTAAGCGGAATAAATTCTTACCTATTCCGAGCCGTCAGTATCAACCTCCATGATCTGAGGTGGTGTCTGTCGAACTTCAAGTATCTTTGATGAGGTAGCCGGAGGGGGCGCTTCAATGCGCTTTAGCCGCTTGTCTGTTCCTGTGGACTCGCTTGCCAGGGCTGACCGTTTCAACCCACAAGCTTGTTTGGACGAACTGATGACTGGGGACGTGGCGGTACATTTCTCCAGAAGTGACCACTTTGTCCACACGTGGTGCCCAGGTTGTGCTTTCTCCGACGTTCGGTCAAAGTCGACGGGATTTCCTTATGTGCTATTGCATATGCAGAAGTCACCGGCTTTGCCTGTTTCCCCGCATTGAAATTAGTGGGTGTGGCCGGCCTTTGGTTCTGTCTGCACGAACCTTTATCCTTCTTTTTAAACCTAGCGGAAGTTGAGGACCTATGGTTCTTCTTTTCCATTAGCTGAGACAGTTGGACAGGGTGGATGACTCAGTTGCTGAACTGGGTGTTGTCTTCCAGTGTGTGTCCGACCTTCTGAAGAAGATCAAGGTAGTCGTTCAAGTCGGTTGGGTAGGGCTCCTTCAGTGCCCACAAGTTCCTAACCTCTTGGGTAATGCCCGACCGTACCTTATCTCATGCCTGCACTGGGTCTGTATAGCTAAGCTTATACATGTAGTCAATTATCTTGTCCAGCTACTCATCAATGTGATGTCGCTTCATCACTAGGTCTCGCCACGCAAGCAGGGATCGGTCTCCCTCCGCTTGGTCACCGCCAAAACTCCGTTCGCGCCATTCCCGGAATCCTTTCCACGTTCTCACCGGAATACCGTTGTTAACAGGAACTCCAGTATGATTGGCTTCCTCCTTGTTGATGTGGGAGTGCAGCCCAAGATACCATGTTTGGGCGGCGTCTTCTAGAAGGGGAATCACCAGGTTTACCTTATCCATATCGGTCAACCTGCACCCAGCAAAATACCCGAACTTAACCTCCACCAGGATCAGAAAGCTGGCAAGTTCTGTGACCTTTCCCTTAAACGCCAGAATGCCGCTCCACTTTTCCGGCTTCTTCTGCAGCTGTCTGGATAATGGCCGTGCAGCAGACCTGCTCCGTAGTTCCCTTGACAGCTTCTTAGCCTGACGGTTCCACCGTCGTTTCTTCTCATCGCTCCCGTCCTCCTGGCGAGCACCGAGAAAGGGGGCCAAGTCGGGGAGAGAATTGGCATCCTTATCATCCGAGCTATCATGGTCAGAGTCGCCAGGATCTCCACCTGCTCCTGTAGTACCACCGACAGGTGGTTCATTTCCAACTCCACTACCCCCTGTATTTCTACCTGGGGTCTCTCGGGTTCTATCATACCCGTCAAAGCTTTCCTCCTGGCCATCCTGAGACCCATCCACGGGAGGTTAGGCCCCGATGGTACTCATGCCGGTGGTGGAACAGGTCGTTGCCCACTCTGAGGAGTTGGGTTTGGAGCCGCCTGAGTTGCCCCCAGAAATGACTGCAGCTCTGGACAACTCAAGGGTTGCATTTGGGGACCGTTGTGTCTCCATGACCCACAGTACCCACATGTTGGTCGTCTGTCTCCCATCTTCTGTCTTCTTCGGTGCCTTACCGGAGTCCGTGGTCCCTTCCTGTACCCGGTCGTGTGGTAATGAATCTGCGCCATGCAGGTTTCTTCCCATTTGAAGCCCGACGGACAGTACTCGTCTTGGCTGTCCGACTCACTGCTAGTGATTGCGGGGAGGACAGAGGGACGAGTTGGTTTTGAGGGGGCAGAGGGAATCACGGGTGCCCAAGGAACGGAACGAGCAGGTGTCCCCGGTCTGGGGATCGGGGTCCCGCGTGATGGAGGGATGGGTGCTCGCTCTTCCTGGCGCCTTACCTGTTCCAACAATCCGGGTGAAGCCGCACGCAGCGGCCAGTACCCTAGGGTAGCTGATACTGCTGGTGGGCAAGCTGTGACAGGGAAGGTGTCAGGAGGGCCCCATGAAACTGGTAGAGGTGTGGGTCTTGGGGCAGCAATGGAAAGTATAGGAGTTGCAACTGAAGGCATTGCCGTAGGGATGATAGGAGCAGTGGTCGGTCGAGGTGTAGGGTCAGGCCTATCTGGTGCCGTAATACCCTTCGGCTTGGAGGTCCTCTTTCTTATTCGACATCCATCCGTCGACTCGACTGTAGGGCTGCCCGACCGACGGCGGGATATTGAGGGGGGGACCGGCAGGGGGCTGCTAGATGCTCTTGAGAAGGAAGAAGTATAGCTATAGCAGTCACCTTTCAGGCTTTCCAACATTCGTATGCCGATTGGGCTCAAATACACCCTGCATTGGTCGTCTCTGGCTCGCATAGCCAACTCCATGCCGAAGTGCGCGGGCTTGGTATGGAAGAGCGGGAGTGGGGGCGCTGCCTCTAACATCAGTACGTCATTCTCGGCATCAACCCTATACCTGCCCTCGAGAGCCTTCTCCAATGCTGTCATCCGAGTCTTCAATGCTTGCTGATCTGCTATCATCCTCAGGTATGCCTCCTGCTGGACTTTCATCCATTCCACCGCTGCCGTAGCAATCTAGGTCCGGAACACCTGCTGCTTCTGGGTGTTCCAGTTCCTCAGTTCCCGCTTCGCTTCCTCGATCGACTTGGATACCTCACGGATGATAGAAGGTTCGACAAACGCGTGCGACAACTGGCTACATGGGACCCCTTGCGGCAGAGGAGGGGTCACATTGTGGACAAGGGTAGGGTCTTGGAAAAATGAGAGTGCCGCAGCCCGTGGGTCTGTAATCATAAGGTCCAGACATTCAACGGGTAACTGAATAGTGGCGGCGTCCGAGAGCAACTGGTGGCCGTCCCAGTCAATGCCACGGACGTCCGGAAAAACCGACACACCCAACGCGTTGGCGGTATTCTCGTCAAGGTCAAGGTCTGAATCCGAGTCGGGTTCCATTCTGGTTCGAAGTTCGGTACTTGGTATTGCGCTTTCCACCCTGGCCTACTTGTTCTAGACAAGATTACCAGTATTCACACAAGGTCAGTGCCTAAAATCGGAAAACAATTAATCAGGAGAGGAGTTAAGCGAGGAGCTCGCTTAACAATATACTGTAACGGGGGCACCCCTAGGAAGATCAATCGCAAGGTTGCGACTGCACCGCACAACTTCAAACCTATCGCCGAAAGTTCACACAGATGTAAGAGTAAAGAAAACAGTAAAACTTAATATCGTTAAGCCTGACGCTTCACTCAATTAAGGTCTTGGGAGGATTGATTGTTGGAGTAGGAGAGTTCTCGCATAGATGTTCAAGTAGTTTTATCTTATGCCAGAAACTCCCCCATCACTTTACTCAAACTATTCGAGCAGACCCTTCTCCGCTAAGGGTGGTCCCACACCTCTCCTGGCATTCCTTGCGGGCATGCATGTGTCGACACTCTCTAGTTGGTGTTCACCATATGCACATCTCGTTTCTGCGGGGCATTTCCATTCTGCCCGCCGGCGTAAAAACCTCTGCACATCGGTGACTTGCCAGTGGCTAACCGTCAAGACACCTGCTGAACTAGACTATCTATGACACCCTTCCCATGTGCCTTGATTTCTACATGACCGCAGAAGCTACCGTCAGCGGTTTATCTATCTACTATTTACGAGTCTCGGGCTTCCGGTGTCTTCCGCAGGATGCAGTGGTTCGGCAGTGGTCCAATGGGCGCTACCTATGACCACCACCTCGGATCCACCTTACCTGTGGTCAGAATCATGCTTCTAGTGTCACTGCACTTCCCTTTCCGAGCCTATGGCGTTGGGGAAACTTCCGTGTTTGGTAGGTGTAAAACTTTCCCAGTCGCCCCTGGACCACACGTGACTACCTTCGGGACCCCTACGGTTCACTCCCGCTAACTCCGCCAGTTTTGGTCCATTTTACTCTGCACAACTTGGAGGAGGTAATCCACCTTCCACTCTATGCTCCCTTGTATATCCTGCAAACAGCTTATGGTCGACCGGATGGTTGCAATGTATACGGTGTTGCAAGTAGGTCTCCAAACATCCTTCTTTGCTAGACTGAACGCAACCACTCAACCGTTTCCCCATGATGTCCGGGCCTCAAGGCAGGGCCGGAGGGGCATGATAGGAATAATGTCTTCAAGTTACAGCTTCTTTGTAGCTGCATAGCTCGCCCAATAGCATCTCCCGGAACTCCTGAGTCCAGTATTATGCATCGCTTCGTGTGACAAACATTCCGGTCATTTTTCCCAAACTCCCAGAGGGACTTCGTGTTGAAAGGTAGGGTAACCCAGGTCCTTGAAATGGGTAACCCAAGCCTCAGGGTAGGGTAATCTTGTCTAGTGGACAAGAGGACTTTCTCCTGTTACCCTATCTATCCCACTTCCAGAGATAGACACAGCGGGCCCTTCTCCAGTTACAGGCCTAGCTGTGTAACTGCCCCTTCATAGGTCGCGAAGCATGCTGACACCAGTCTCAGGTGTAGCCATGTACCCAAGTACTTGTGCCCTCTAAGTCTTCTCATCTCGGAGCCCGGGCCATCGGGTCTCCATAGGTCAAGTACTTGCTTGCCTGCCAGTTCCCACCAGTTCCCCTCCGGGCTACCTGTATGGGTGTAGGTTCCGGCCACCATAGCTCGTGTATGCTGGGTCATTACACCACCGGTGCTTCCTCCGGTTAAGGACCTTGGTACTATTCAAGTACTCCAAGTTCTAATGGTCTGTATAGATTACCAATTGGTTCATTACTATGCGTACCAGATCATCCCATTCCTTGAATGCTGCTATGATAGTAGTTATTTCCTTATCATGGACATCATATGTAATCTCCACTGGATGAAACTTCTGACCATGATAGGACACTGGATACCATCTCTCATCTTCGCAAAACTGGTAGAGGACGGCTCCTAGTGCAAAGTCACTAGGGCCGGGTTCCAGCCTGGTTGACTATTCCAGGTCAAAATGTGCTAGGATAGGTTTGGACGTAAACGCTTCTTTCAGATGATTGAATGCCTGCTGGCCTTCAGGTGTCCGTTCCAATTGAACATCCTTCTTCATCATATCTGTTAGTGGTTTCGCTATCTTGCCGAAACCTTCTATGAACCGACCGTAGAAGTTGGCCAAGCGCATAAAGGTTTGAACGTCGACGACGCATGTTGCAGGTGCCCAATCCTTTCTTCTTCCTACCTTTTCCGCTGACATAGAGATCCCCATGTCGGAGATCTTGTATTTGCGGAATTCAACTTCCCGTTGGTGGAAACGGGACTTCTTCCTGCTCACACATAGTCTTACTTTCTGCAACTTCCCCATCACTCATCTCACAAGTGCCACATGTTCCTCCATGGTCTCGGAGTAGATCCGGATGTCATCCATGTATGCAATGACTCCCTCATCTAAGCGGTCACGAAAGACCCGGTTTATCATGCTCTGACAAGGTGCTGGGGCATTACATAACCCAAATGGTATAACCGTGTATTCATACAGTCCATACCTACAACGGAAAGCTGTCTTCCATTACTCGCCTTCTGCCATCCTCAGAAGGTAGTAGCCATTCTGCAGGTCTAACTTAGTGAACACACCGGCCTTTCCAAGTCGATCTCGCAGTTCCTTCATCAACGGCACAGGGTACTTACTCTTAACCATGACCTTGTTTAGCCCTCGGTAATCTATTACCTACCTTGGTGTCTTATCTGGTTTTGGTACAAAGACAACATGGGCTGCTGCAGAGGAACTCGATCACTGTAGTTTTCCCCCTTGCAGCATCTCATTGAGATATTCGCGGAGTGCCTTAAGCTCCTTTACCAATAACAGATGGATAGGTCCAAATGGAGGTTAAGTTCTGGGCTGCAACTCGATGGTATGGTTGTGCTTCGAGTACTTCGGCAATGCCTCAATCCGTTCTTGACTGAAGATATCCCCATAGTCCTTATACTCGGGGAGTAGCTTGATCATAATATCAGCACCTTCCTCCTCCGAGAATTGTACAATTCTCAAGGGGTACACATTGCTAGGTTCTTCAGCTATTGGTTCTTTGTCTGACATAAACACTAACCGCTCCTGCTCTGCTAGGCAGCTAGTCTTGCAGAAATCTGAGTCCCAGGTCAGTGATCCTGTTTTCCAATCTATGTCTGGGTTATGGTCCTTTAGCCATGACATAGGTAGGTACCCGTCCACTTTTCTGTCAGGCATGTCCGCGACCTCAAAGCGCATCTCATTGTGGTGGTCACCTATCCTCATTTCCAATGACTTGGTATAGTGCAGACCTGACCCAGGAATGGGATTCCCGCTTGCATCGCTTATCAGTACATGTACCTTTTGCCCTATACAAGGTCCCTGAGTCTCTTTGACCCATCGGCTACTAAGCACTGGCCCCATAGCTCCACTATCCAACAACAAGAGTGCTTCCGTGCTTACTTGTTGCGCTCCGATCTTCCAGTCTAGCTTCACCCCCGGGTGGATAGAGTTAGCATGACGAAGCAAGCCGTCATATTTCTGCCTCTTTGCTTGTCTTAGGGGCTTAGTCATCTTGTCTTACTAATTTGGAGTCTCTTGTCTTTTGACACAAGAGTGGCCACAATTGGTCGGTAAACGATTTAGGAATTGGAATACGTTGTCACAATTGCTGGAATGTCTACTATCACGCCAGCATGATTTCGGATACTAAACTCTTCTCATGTAAACTTGGAAATAATGCTTTTATTTGCTCAAGTCCTACCTGAACCCATTTCATCTTAAACTCAAGATAACAATTTCCCGAGGTTGGTAGCGCTCCGCCGTTGGACCGGTTCCAAACGAAGCAACATAGTATTTCCCCAATGTCGAGTATGTCCAATAGCGAGACCTAGCTCAGCCTCAACCGAAACAATGTTCCAAGACATGCTCATCTAGCCCAGGAAATCCTGCAAGAAATACTTAAAACTAGAATAAAGAAAATAACCTGAAACCCAACAAACGAAAGAGCACCCAATCTACTACATGCGGTCCCAAACATCTAACTTCCCACACCCCTGGGTGCAGTCCGTATGATGTTTCTCCAAGCAGTAGAGGGGTACTTACTCATTCACGAACCACTTCCTGGGTTCTTGTGTCTATCCCTCATGGGTCTATGGATACAGGTCAGCGAGGCTATGGCCTTTGCCGAGAATGGGTTGTTACCTATTCTCAGCCGTCAGTATCAACCTCTATTATCTGACGTGATGCCTAGCAGACTTCCAATATCTTTGACAAGGAGGCTGGAGGGGGTGCTTGAATGCACTTTAGCTGCTTCTCCATACCCGAAGGCGCACTTACCGGGGCTGAACATTTCAACCCACAAGCCTGCTTGGATGAACTAACGACAGGGGGCATCGTGGGACACTTTCTCCAAAAGTGCCCAGTTTGTCCACATTTCTTGCACTGGATGGTCCTTGTCCGACGTTTGGTCAAAGTCGACGGGATTTCGTTGTGCGCTATCGCATACTTAGAAGTCGCCCGCTTTGCCTCTTTCCCCGCATCGAGATTAGTAGGTTTGGCAGACCTCTGATTCTGTCTGCACTAACCTTTCTCCTTCTTCTTGAACCTGCCCAACGTCCAGGATATACCCTGCTTCTTATCCGCGGGCTGAGAGCATGGGGCGGGGTGGATGACGCGGTTACGGAACCGGTTATTGTTTTCCCGTGTATGCTCAACCTTCGGGAAAAGATCAAGGTACTCGTTCCGGTTGCTATGATGTGGCTGCTTAAGTGCCTACGCATTCCGAACATCTGGAGTAATACCTGTTCGCACCTTCTCCTGTATCTGCACTGGATCTGTGTAGCTAAGCTTATACATGTAGTCAATTATCTTGTCCAGGTAGTCATTAATGTGATCTGGCTTCACCACAAGGTCTCGCCACTCGAGAAGGGATCAATCTCGCTCAGTCTGGTCTCCGCCAAAGCTTTATTCCAATCGTTCCCAGAACCCTTTCCATGTGCCCAAGGGGTTGCTGTCCTTTATGGGAACACAAGTGCGCTTGGCAGCTTCCTTGTTAATATACCCATGTAACCTCAGATACTATGCCCAGGTGGAGTCTTCAAGAAGGGGGATCACCAAGTTTACCTTATCCATGTCAGTTAACTTGCAATCCACAAAGTATTCGAATTTGACCTCTACCAAGGTCATAAAGCTTGTGAGTTCCGTCACTTGGCCCATGAAGAGAGGGATACGACTCAGCTTTTCTGGCTTCTGCTGCTGGTGTCTCGGTATCGGCCTAGAGGCCGAACCCATACCCCTCAAGGCACTCCCTAGCCTCTTGGCCTGATGGTCCCACCGTCGTTTCTTCTCGTTGCCCCTGTCGTTCTTACACAGCTGGGGCACTGAGAAAGGGGGTCACATCAGAGAGAGAATCTCCCTCATCATCATCCAAGCTGTCATGGTCAGAGTTCCTTGGATCTCCACCTGCTCCCGCCATACCACCTCCAGGAGGTGCATTTCCATTGCCATTACCACTGGTATTCCCGCCTTGGGATTCCCGGGGTTTATCATACCCATCAAACCATTCCTCCTGGCTACCCTGGGTGCAATCCTCCCAGGGATTAGCCCCTGAAGGTCCTGGTGGCGGTGGCCGAGCAGGGCATCGCCCACTCTGAGGAGTTCGGTTAGGCGCCGCCTGTGTTATCCACAGAAATAACTGCAACTCTGGACAACTCAGGGGTTGCATCAGGGGGCCAGGGTGCCTCTATGACCCACAATACCCACATGTTGGTCGTCCATCTCCATCCTTCTGCCTTCTTCCGTGCCTCACCGGGGTCTGTGGTCCCTTCCTACACCCATAGGAGTGGTAATCAATCCATCCCATCTGTGTTTCTTCTGATTTACAGCCCGACAGACAGAACCCGTCAGGGCTGTCCAAGTCACCACTTGTGATAGTAGCCAGAGCGGATGGAAGAGTTGGTTTCATGGGAGCAGGGAGTATTGCGGGTGCCCATGGAGTAGAGCGAGCAGGTGTCTCAGGTCTGGGGATTGGAGTCCCCCGCGATGGAGCCTCGGGTGCTCGTGCTTGGTGCCGTCGTACCAGTTCTGAGAATCCAGATGACACTGCACGCAGTGGCCGGAACCCTGGGGTTGCGACTGCTGCCGGTGGGAAGAACATGGTAGGGAAGGTGTCAGGGACTAGTGGAGGGACCGGTGGAGGGACTGGTAAAGGAGTGGGTCTTGGGGCGGCTATGGGAGGTATGGGAGTTGCAATAGAAGGTGTCCCCGGAGGGACAATTGGAGCGGGGGATTGGACGAGGAGTTGGGTCAGGTGTGTCCAAGCCATAATACCATTTGGTTTGGACCTCCTTTTCCTTACTCAACGTCCATCCATTGGCACGACCATTGGGCTACCTGAACAACTGCGGGCGATCGAGGGAGGGACAGACAAGGAGCCTCTAGATGCTCTTTAGAAGAAGGAGGTATAGCTGTAGCCATCACCCTTCAGGCTTTCCAACATCCATATACCGACTGGACTCAGGTACGCCCTCCATTGGTCATCTCTGGCTCTCATAGCTAATTGCATGCTGAAATTCTCGGGCTTGCTATGGACAAGTGGGAGTAGGGGCGCGGCCTCTACCATCAGTACATCATTCTCAGCACCAATACTATACCCACCTTCAAACGCCTTTTGCAGTGCTACCATCCAAGTCCTTAGTGCGTGCTGATCTCTTATCATCCGCAGGGGTGCCTACTACTGCACCTTCATCCATTCTACTGTTGCCGTAGTGATCTGTTTTCGGAACACCCCCTGCTGCTGGGTGTTCCAGTTCCTCAACTCCTGCTTCACTTCCACAAATGACTTGAATACCTCCGGGACGATGTAAGATTCGAGGAACTCACAGGAGAACTCGCTAAATGGGACCCCTTCTGGAGGGGGATGGGTCATGTTGTGGACAAGGGTAGGGCCTTGGAAAAATAGGAGTGCCGCAGCGCGAGGGTCTATAGTCATCAGATCAAAGCATTCACTCGGCAACTGAATAGGGGCGGCCTCTAGAAGCAACCAGTAACCGTCCCAGTCGATACCTCGAACATCCGTGCAAACCGACATGCAGAACATGTTGGTGGCAGGTGCGTCAAGCTGAAGGTCTGAATCCGGGTTGGATTCCATTCTGGTGCGAAGTTCAGTGCCTGCTATTACGCTTTCCACTGGGGCTACTTGTTGTAGACAAGGTTATTAGTCTTCACTCAAGGTCAGTGCGGAAAGGTGAGAACGATGGGTCAGGAGAGGAGTCAAGCGAGGAGGTCACTTAACGATATAGTGTAATGGAGGCTCCCCTAAGCAGATGGATCTCAAGGGTGTGACTGCACTGCACAACTCCAAACTTATTGCCAAAGGTTCACACAATGTAAGTGTAAAGTAAACCCTAAAACGTAATATGGTTAAGCCTGACGCTTCAATCAATTAAGGTTCTGAGAGGACTGATTCCTGGAGTAGGAGAGTTCTCGCATAGACATTCAAGTGGTTTTATCTTATGCCCGAAACTCCCCCATCAATTTACTCCAACTATTCGAGCACACCCTTCTCCGCTAAGGGTGGTTTGACACAGCTCCTAGCACACCCTTGGGGCATGCAAGTGTCGACACACTCTAGTCAGCATTCACCATATGCAAGTATCGTTTCTGCGGCGCATTCTCAATTTGGCCACCGGAGTCAAAACCTCTTTGCATCGATGCCAAGCCAGTGGCTAACAATCAAGACACCGGATAAACTGGACTATCTATGACACCCTTCCCATATGCAGTGATCACTACTGGACTCTGGAAGCTACCTGTAACGACCCAGCATACGTGAGCTATGGCAGCCGGAACCTACACCCTTACAGGTAGCTCTGAGGCGAACTGTTAGGAACCGGCAGGCAAGTGAGTACTTGACCTACGGAGACCCGATGGCCCGGGCTCCGAGATGAGCAGACTTAGTGGACACAAGTATTTAGGTACATGGCTACGCCCAA
>PYWC01000004.1:1613897-1625376 GCA_003182015.1 Tuber magnatum | reverse complement strand
GGCTACTACCTTCTGAGAATGGCAGAAGGTGAGGAATAGAAGACGGCCTTCCGGTGCAGATATGGACTGTATGAATGCACAGTCATGCCGTTTGGGTTGTGTAATGCCCCAGCAAGTTTCCAAAGCATGATAAAGGAGGTCTTTCGGGATCTCATAGACGAAGGAGTCAGCGCGTACATGGACGAGATCCTGATCTACTCCGAAAACTATAGAAGAACACGTCGCAAAGGTGTGGCGTGTGATGGAGAAATTGCGGAAAGCCAGACTACGTGTAAGCATGAAGAAGTCCAGTTTCCACCAACGGGAAATTGAATTCCGCAGATACAAGATCTCCGATATGGGGATCTCTATGTTGTCAGAGAAGGTGCAAACAATCAGGGATTGGGCACCTCCGACATGCGTCCTCGACGTTCAATGCTTTGTGGGCTTTACCAACTTCTATCGTCGATTCATAGAAGGGTTCAGCAAGATAGCGAAACCTCAGACAGACTTGACAAAGAAGGATGTCGGATGGAAATGAACACCTGCATGTGTGCAGGCCTTCCACCAGTTGAAGGAAGCATTCACGTCCAAACTTAGCCTAGTACATTTTGACCCCAAACGGCCAACTCCGCTAGAAACCGATGCTAGTGACTTTGTATTAGGAGCCGTTCTCTCCCAGTTCTGTGAAGACGAGAGATGGCATCCAGTGGCCTATCATAGTAGGAAGTTCCACCCAGCAGAGATTAGTTATGATGTCCATGACAAGGAAATGACGGCCATCGTGGCAGCATTCAAGGAATGCGATCATTTGCTACGCTCGGTAACGGACCAGTTGGTGATCTATATGGATCATAAGAATTTGGAGTACTTTAATAGTACCAAGGTCCTTAACCCAAGACAGCACCGCTGGGCTGAGTTCCTGCAAGTGTTTAACTTCAAGGTGGTTTACCGAGAAGGACGGATGAATGAGAAGGCAGATGCTTTGTCATGGCGTAGGGAGTACCGCCCTGAAGGGGGTCGTGATTTTCCACCAAAGTCGTTTTTTTGCCCTGGACAGTGGGTTGGGAGCCAGGAATAGGACATCTTGCTACCACAAGTGTTGCAGGTGTGCCAGGAATTTCGGCTCCAGTCTTCCTTTTTGGATCAACTGCGGGTAGCGATAACCAAAGACCAGGAGTACTTAAGAATCCTGAAGGCAACAGCTACCGGTGACAAGGAGGTCGACCGACATTTCATGACAGAAAAGGGCTTGCTCCTGTACAAGAACAGGTGGTATGTGCCCAAGGGTCAGAACCCGAAGCAGACAATCAGGAAGGCAGAACATGACTCCCGAATCGCGGGACACTGCGGGACTTACAAGACCATTGTCAGGGTTAGGGCTAACTTCTATTGGCCTAAGATGGATGAGCACATCACTGACTACGTGCGAACATGTGATGCGTGCCAAAGAAATAAATCCATCAGGCACAAGAGGTTCGGGCTGCTGGCACCTATTGATGTTCCTATGAGGGCGCGGACAGCCATTTCAATGGATTTTATTGTAGCGCTGCCAGAGTCCGAAGGGTATACCAAGACCTGGGTCATAGTGGACCGATTCTCGAAAATGGCCCGTTTCATACATCTGACCCCTGAGGTACTTATCAAGGAGCTTGCCTTGATATTCCTGAAGGAAGTCTGGCGCCTTCCTGGACTCCGCAAGTCAATCATCCCCGACCGGGATAGCCGATTCACATCCAAGTTCTGGATGAGTCTAATGCACTTGTTGCAAGTGAAACTAAATGTTTCAACCAGATTCCACCTTGAGACTGATGGGCAGATCGGGAGGGTTACTCAAACACTGGAGCAGTACTTGCGTAGTTACTGTTCCTACCAACAAGATGATTAGGATTCGCTGTTACCCCTTGCGGAGTATGCGTACAACACCTCGACATCAGAATCCACCAGGTTGTCACCTTTTGAGATCAACCATGGGTTTAACCCAAGGACAAACTGGGCGGATATTATGTCTGATAACCAGGGAATACACCCTAGTAGTGAGCTCTTGGTTAAGGAATGGAAAGGAACCTGGGCAGAGATTCGAGAAATGATCCAATGGGCACAGGCAAGGCAACAGAAATGGCATGACCCGAAAAGGTTGCCATCACTGGACTACGTCACCCTGGAGGATATGGCTGCTGGGCGGGCAAAGAAAGCAGACCGCGTGATGTTGAACCAGAAAAAACATGCGCACGAAGGGTCCAATGGAAAAGCTGGACCACCGGATGTTGGGGCCTTTCGTGGCCAAACGTCTGGTGGGTAACCGAGCTTATGAACTCCAATTGCCCACCGGATAGACCATCCACCCGGTTTTCAATGTCAGGTTGCTCGAACCCTATCGCGCGAATCTGGAAGCAGGTAGGGTAAAGGAAGCCCCTACCCCGGAACTAATAGACAACGAGCCCAGTTATCTTATCGAAGCTGTTGTGGACAGCCGATGGGACGGAGGAGCGAAGGCGAAGTTTCCGTCGCGCTTCGTCCAGTACCTGGTTTCATGGGAAGGCTACGGGTATGAGGAAAATTCATGAGAGCTCTATGAGATGCTAGAAGGGACAGGATTACAGGCCATTCTGGATTTTCACCAAAGATATCCGTCCAAGCCCGGGGACCATAGGGTCTTGGGGGAATCGAGTCGTGGAAACAAGAGATGACGCTAACGGTCTGGGACGCACTGTAGAGAAGAGGGGAGTGATGTATCGACCCAATCTGCATGAACTATGGCAGACGGAACCTATACCCATACAGGTAGCCAGGAGGCGAACTGGTAGGAACCGGCAGGCAAGTAAGTACTTGACCTACGGAGACCCGATAGCCCGGGCTCCAAGAAGGAACAGAAGTGGCTGGTCAGGTACCTAGTTACCTGGGTACACCCTGGAGCGGTGTCAGCGTACTTAGGGACCTCTGAGGGGCAGTTACTCAGTTAGGTAGGGTAACTGGAGAAAGGNAGTCCAATAGCGGACTTCTGCCCACCTCGGGAAAAAATTGTTAGGTTTAGTACAAGCGGAATTGGTTCAGGCTGGACTTGATTGAATAAATGATACTATTTTCAAGTTTACCTGAGGAGGGTTCAGTACCCGAAATCATGCTGGCGTGATAGTAAACACCCTGGCTGTTGATAAAAACGAATCCCAATCCCTTAACGTTTACCGACCCGTTGTGGCCGCTCTTGTGTCGCAAGGGAAGATATCAGAATTAGTTAACCAAGATGACTAAGTCCCGGAGACAAGTGAAGAGGCATAAGCGTGATAACTTACCTCGTCATACCAGGTCTATCCACCTGCGGGTAAAGTTAGACTGGAAGATTGGAGCTAGACAGGTAAGCGCAGAAGCGCTCCTGCTACTTGATAGCAGAGCTACTGGGCCAGTGCTTAGTAGCCGATGGGTTAAACAGACTCAGGCACCATGTGTACGACGAAAGGTACACGTGCCGATAAGCGAGGCTAGCGGTAATCACATTCCGGGGTCAGGGCTACACTATACCAAGTCATTGGAAATGAGGATAGGTGACCACCACAATGAGATGCGCTTTGAAGTTGCAGATATGCGCGACACTAAGGTGGATGGGTACCTGCCTATGTCATGGTTGAAGGACCATAACCCTGACATAGATTGGAAGACCGGATCAGTAACCTGGCGTTCAGATTACTGCCAGGCTAACTGCCTGGCAGAGCAGTGGCAGTTAGTGTTCATGACCGAGGAAAGGTTACTAGCCGAGGACCCTAGTAATGTGTACCTATTGGGAATCGTGCAGTACTCCGATGAGGAAGGTGCCGACATTACGGTTAAGCTGCTCCCTGAGTCTAAGGACTATGGGAATATCTTCAGTCAAGAAAGGATTGAGGCATTACCGGAGCACTTGAAGTATGACCATACGATCGAGTTGCAACCTGGAACTCAACCTCTCTTCGGGCCTATCTATCCGTTATCGGAAAAGCAGCTTAAGGCACTGCAGGAACGTCTCCATGACATGCTGCGAACGGGGAAGCTAGGCGATCCAGTTCCTCAGCAGCAGCCCCTATCCTCTTCGTGCCGAAACCAGATGGTACACTAAGACTGGTAATAGATCACCAAGGGCTGAACAAAATCACGGTGAAGAGCAAGTATCCTCTCCTGTTGATGAACGCGCTGCGAGATAGATTAGGAAAAGCCGTTGTGTTCACCAAGTTGGACTTAAAGAACGGCTACTACCTTCTGAGAATGGCAGAAGGTGAGGAATAGAAGACGGCCTTCCGGTGCAGATATGGACTGTATGAATGCACAGTCATGCCGTTTGGGTTGTGTAATGCCCCAGCAAGTTTCCAAAGCATGATAAAGGAGGTCTTTCGGGATCTCATAGACGAAGGAGTCAGCGCGTACATGGACGAGATCCTGATCTACTCCGAAAACTATAGAAGAACACGTCGCAAAGGTGTGGCGTGTGATGGAGAAATTGCGGAAAGCCAGACTACGTGTAAGCATGAAGAAGTCCAGTTTCCACCAACGGGAAATTGAATTCCGCAGATACAAGATCTCCGATATGGGGATCTCTATGTTGTCAGAGAAGGTGCAAACAATCAGGGATTGGGCACCTCCGACATGCGTCCTCGACGTTCAATGCTTTGTGGGCTTTACCAACTTCTATCGTCGATTCATAGAAGGGTTCAGCAAGATAGCGAAACCTCAGACAGACTTGACAAAGAAGGATGTCGGATGGAAATGAACACCTGCATGTGTGCAGGCCTTCCACCAGTTGAAGGAAGCATTCACGTCCAAACTTAGCCTAGTACATTTTGACCCCAAACGGCCAACTCCGCTAGAAACCGATGCTAGTGACTTTGTATTAGGAGCCGTTCTCTCCCAGTTCTGTGAAGACGAGAGATGGCATCCAGTGGCCTATCATAGTAGTAATTTCCACCCAGTTGAGATTATTTATGATGTCCATGACAAGGAAATGACGGCCATCGTGGCAGCATTCAAGGAATGCGATCATTTGCTACGCTCGGTAACGGACCAGTTGGTGATCTATATGGATCATAAGANGTTCCGTTCCTTGGGCACCCGTGATTCCCTCTGCCCCCTCAAAACCAACTCTTCCCTCCATCCTCCTCACGATCACTAGCGGTGAGTTGGACAGCCAAGATGAGTACTGTGTGTCGGGCGGCAAATCGGAAGAAACGCGCATGGGGTGAATTCATTACCATACGGACAGGTGCAGAAAGGGACCACGGACCCCGGTAAGGCACAGCAGAAGACAGAAAGAGGGAGACAGACGACCAACATGTGGGTACTGTGGGTCATAGAGACACGCGGAGCCCCCAATGCAACCCTTGAGTTGTCGGGAGCTTCGGTCGTTTCTGGGGGCAACTCAGGCGGCTCCGAACCCAACTCCTGAGAGTGGGCAACGACCTGTTTCACCACTGGCATCAGTACCATCAGGGGCTAACCCCCCCGAGAATGGGAATCAGGATGGCCAGGAGAAAAGGTTTGATAGGTATGATAGAGCCCGGGAGACCCCAGGTGGAAATACCGGGGGTAGTGGACGTGGAAATGGACCACCTGTTGGTGGTACTACAGGAGCAGGTGGAGATCCTGGGGACTCTGACCATGATAGCTCGGATGATGATGATGCCGATTCTCTCCCTGATTTGACTCCCTTTCTTGCCGCTCGCAAGGATGAGTGGAGTGAAGAGAAGAAACGACGGTGGGACTGCCATGCTAAGAAGCCATCAAAGGAACCACGGAGCAGAGCGACCTCACGGCCATCCTCCCGACAGCGACAGAAGAAGCCAGAAAAGCAGAGTGGCATTGCGGAGTTTAAGGGACAGGTTACCGAACTCGCCAGCTTACTTACGCTGGTGGAAGTTAAGTGCGAGGATTTTGCAGGATGCAGGTTGACCGATATGGACAAGGTAAACCTGGCGATCCCCCTTCCAGAAGATAGTGCCCGAACATGGTATCTTGGGCTGCACTCCCACATCAATAAGGAGGCAGCCAAGCCTACCGCAGTTCCGGTTAACAACAGTAACCCGTTGCGAACGTGGAAAGGATTCTGGGAACGGCTCGAACAGAGTTCCGGCGGTGACCAAGCGGAATGAGACCGATCCCTGCTTGAATGGCAAGACCTAGTGATGAAGCCCCCTTACATCGATCAGTACCTGGAAAAGATAATTGACAGTATGTATAAGCTTAGCTATACAGACCCTGTGCAGGTACGAGATAAGGTACGGTCGGGCATTACTCAACAAGTGAGGACCGCGTGGGCACTGAAGGAGACCCATCCTACCGACTTGAACAACTACCTTGATCTTCTTCGGAAAGTGGGACACATGCTGGAAGACAACACCTGGTTCAGCAACCGAGTNTACCCTCAGGACTAGGTTACCCTGCCATGAGGCTTGGGTTACCCTGCCCAAAGTCCTGAGTTACCCTATCTTTCAATACGAAGTCCCTCTGGGAGTTCAGGACAATTGACCGCAATGTTTGTTACGTGAAGCCATGCATAATACTGGAATCTGGGACTCCAGGAGATGCTATTGGGCGAGCTACGCAGCTACAAAGAAGCTGTAAATTGGAGACATTATTCTTATCATACCCCTTCGGCCCCGCCTTAAGGCCCGGACGTCATGGGCGAACGGTTGTGTAGTTGTGTGCAGTCTAGCAAAGAGAAATCCTTGCAGACCTGCATGCAACACCGTATACATCGCTGCCGTCCGGTTGACCGCAGGCTGTGCGCAGGATATATAAGGGGGCATAGGGTGGAAGGTGGAGTACCTCCTCCAAGTTGTTCAGAGTAAAACGGACTAAGGCTGACAGAGTTAACGGGAGTTAACCGTAGGGGTCCCAAAGGTAGTCCTGGGTGGTGCCGGGCCAACTGGGAAAGTTTTACACCTACCACGCCCAAAGATGTCCGCAACGCCATAGGCTCTGAAAGGGAAGTGGAGAGACACTAAAAGCATGATTGCTAGTGCAGGTAAGGTGTATCTGAGGTAGTGGTCGTAGGTAGCGCCCATTGGGTCACTCCGGGACCGCCACACCCTGCGGAAGACACCAGAAGCCCGTGACTCGTAAATAGTAGATAGATAAACCGCTCACAGTAGCTTCTGAGGTCAAGTAGAGATCCATGTATATGGGAAGGGTGTCATAGATAGTCTAGTTCATGCCGCGTCTTGACTGTTAGACACTGGCAAGGCGCTGATGTGCAAAGGATTTCACTCCAGCGGGCATAATGGAAATGCACGGCAGAAACGATAACCGCATAAGGTGAACGCTGACAAGAGTCTGTCGACATATACATGCCCGAACGGGCTGCCAGAAAACGTGTCGGACCACCCTTAGTGGCGAAGGGTGTGCTCGTATAGTTGGAGTAAACCGATGGAGGAGTTTCTGGCATAAGATAAAACTACCTGAAAGTCTATGCGAGAACTCTCCTACTCCAACAATCAATCCTCTCGAGACCTTAATTGAGTAAAGCGACAGGCTTAACGATATTAAGTTTTACCACTTTCTTTATTCTTACACCGGTGCGACCTTTTGGCGCTAAGTTTGAAGTTGTTCGGTGCAGTCGTAACCTTGGGATCCATCTTCCTAGGGGTGCTCCCGTTACAGTATATCGTGAAGTGAGCTCCTCGCCTAACTCCTCTGCTGATTAATTGGTTCCCACCTTCGGCACTGACCTTGGGTGAATACTGGTACCCTTGTCTAGGACATGTAGCCGAGGGTGGAAAGCGCAATGGCTAGTACTGAACTTCGAACCAGAATGGAATCCAACTTGGATTCAGACCTTGACCTTGACGAGAACACCGCCAACACCTTTCGCATGTCGGTTTTTGCGGATGTTCGCGGTATCGACTGGGACGCCCACCGGTTGCTTCTGGAGGCCGCTCCTATTCAGTTACCTGCCGAATGTCTTGACCTCCTGATTACAGACCCTCGCGCCGCGNATCAATCCTCTCGAGACCTTAATTGAGTGAAGCGTCAGGCTTAACGATATTAAGTTTTACCGCCTACTTTACTCTTACATTTGTGTGAACTTTTGGCGATAAGTTTGAAGTTGTTTGGTGCGGTCGCAACCTTGGGATCCATCTTCCTAGGGGTGCCCCCGTTACACTACCATAAGCGGTTTATCTATCTACTAATTACGAGTCTCAGGCTTCCGGTGTCTTCCGCAGTATCTGATGGTCCGTGAGTAATCCAATGAGCACTACCCATGACAACTACCTTGGAACCACCTTACCTGTGTTAGGAATCATACATTTAGTGTCTCTGCATTTCCCTGACAGAGCCTATGGCGTTGGGACCACATTCGGGCTTGGTGGGTATAAAACTCTCGCAGTCACCCCGGCACCACCCCAGACTACCTTCCGGACCCCCACGGTTAACTCCCGTTAACTCCGTCAATTTTGGTCCGTTTTACTCTGCACAACTTGGAGGAGGTACTCCACCTTCCACGCTATGCCCCCTTGCATATCCTGCGAACAGCTTACAGTCGACCGGATGGCAGTGACGTATACAGTGTTGCAAGCAGGTCTCCAAAGATCCTTCCTTGCTAGATTGCACACAACTACACACGTGTTTGCCTATGACGTCCGGGCCTCAAGGCGGGGCCGGAGGGGTATGATAGGAATGATATCTCCAATTTGCAGCTTCTTCAGAGCTGGGTAGCTCGCCCAATAGTATCTCTCAGAACCCCAGATTCCAGTAATTTGCGTGGTTAGGCATGACAAATATTGCAACAAATTTTCCCGAACTCCGCGAGGGACTTTGTATTGAAAGGTAGGGTAACTCAGGACCTTTGGCAGGGTAACCCGAGCCCCAAGGCAACGTGACCGGATCCTGAAGGTAGGGTAATCTTGCCCGCTGGACAACGGGACTTTACTCTGTTACTCTGTCTATTCCTTCGCCAGAGATAGACTTTTCCCCGGTTACCCGGCATGGCTGAGTAACTGCCCCTTCAGAGGTCTCTAAGTATGCTAACACGGCTGCTGGGTGTATCCAAATACATAGGTACCTGTGCAAGTTATTTCTGTTCATCTCCTAGCCCGGGCCATCTGGTCTCCATAACTCCAGGTCTTGCTTGCCTGCCGCTTCCTACCAGTTTCTCTCTAGGCTCCCAGTATGGGTGCAGGTTCCGGCTGCCATAGCTCATGTATGCTGGGTCATTACACCATCAGATGTGGTAGTGGTTGAATGTTCTTAATGATTCCCTTTTTCACTATACTATAGTCTACATACAATCACAACAAGCCATCCTTCTTCTTGATAAATACGGTAGGAGAAGTAGCAGCCTAGGTGGAGAGTTGGATGAAGTCCTTCCCTAGATGTTTGTTGAGTCAACCCTGCATGGCCTTAAGTCCTCCAGGGTCAGGTTGTATAGCAGCGCAAAAGGGGGTTCAAACACTGGTAATACAGGAATAGCATGGTCATCCAGTTGGTATAGGGATAATTGGTTCCATTCTTTCTCCAAGAATAGGGAGATAACCTCATGGTATTCTCATGGAACAAGGTCCCTGACCACTTGTTTTTTTAGTACCTTGCGGCCTAGGTCCTGCCCACTGGCATAGGGTTTGCAAAAATATGGAACATCTTGTTCCACACCTGGGATACCCTTCACATCGCCGGTACACTTTTCAAGCCAGTATTCACTTTCAAAAGTGATCGTGTTGCTGCCAAACCAGATTGTTATATCAAGTTGTTTGAACCAAGAGACACCTAGAACCAAGGGGCATCTGCCTAGTTTGGTGATAAAGACTAGTAGTGCCTCAAGATAGCCATTGATCTTCAGTTCTCTCTAGGTTAGGCCGGTAATTGTACCAGGGCTGATTGGTCTTCTGTTGGTAACTGCTAGTGGAATGCTTTCACTTGCTTCAAGCAAGGAGAGGTGATAGCGGTAAGTGAGGTCATTATCCATAAATACAGAAATAGTTGATTCTGCGTCAATAAGAGCATGGGAACAAATTACGTTTTGGTTGTCGGTGATGTTACCGGCCATGACGAAGGGTCATCATCACTTCCGTTTTCCATTTGTAACGACCCAGCATGCATGAGCTATGGCAGACGGAACCTGTACCCATACAGGTAGCCAGGAGGCGAATTGGTAGGAGCCAGGAGGCGAACTGGTAGGAAAGGAGGACATTGACCTACGGGGACCCGATGGCCCGGGCTCTGAGAATGAACAGAATTGGCTGGTCAGGGACTTAGGTACCTGGATACAACCGGGAGCAGTGTCAGCGTACTTAGGGACCTCTGAAGGGGCAGTTACTCAGCTAGACCGGGTAACTGAGGAGATTCTTCTTGTTCATCGGACAAGGTTACCCTACCCTCAGGACTAGGTTACCCGGCCATTAGGCTTGGGTTACCCTGCCCAAAGTCATGAGTTACCCTACCTTTCACTACGAAGTCCCTCAGGGAGCTCGGGAACATTAACTGGAATGTTTGTCACGCGAAGGCATGCATAATACTGGAATTTGGGGCTCCGGGAGATGCTATTGGGCGGGCTATGCAGCTCCCAAGATGCTGTAAATTGGAGACATTCTTCCTATCATACCCCTCCGGCCCCCCCTTGAGGCCCGGACGTCATGGGCAAACAGTTGTGTAGTTGTGTCAAGTGTAGCAAAGAGGAACCTTTGGAGACCTGCTTGCAACACCGTGTACGTCGCTGCCGTCCGGTCGACCGTAAGCTGTTCGCGGGATATACAAGAGCGCATAGGGTGGAAGGTGGACTACCCCCTCCAAGTTGTTGGGGGTAAAACAGACCAAAACTGACAAAGTTAACGAGAGTTAACCGCGGGGGTCCCGAAGGAAGTCCCGGGTGGTGCCGGGACGACTGGGAGAGTTCTACACCTACCATGCCCAAAGATGTCCCCAATGCCATAGGCACTGAAAGGGAAGCGCAGAGACACTAAAAGCATGATTGCTACCACAGGTAAGGTGTATCCGAGGTAGTGGTCGCGGGTAGCGCCCATTGGCTTACTCGCGGACCACCCTATCCTGCGGAAGGCACCGGAAGCCTGAGACTGGGAAATTGTAGATAGATAAAGCGCTCACAGTAGCTTCTGGGGTCAAGTAGACATCTATGCATATGGGAAGGGTGTTATAGTGTAATGACCCAATGTACATGAACTATGGCAGACGGAACCTGTACCCATACAGGTAGCCAGGAGGCGAACTGGTAGGAACCGGCAGGCAAGTAAGTACTTGACCAGCGGAGACCCGATGGCCCGGGCTCCGTGAAGGAACAGAAGTGGCTGGTCAGGTACCTAGGTACCTGGGTATACCCGGGAGGGGTGTCAGCGTGCTTAGGGACCTCGGAAGGGGCAGTTACTCAGTTAGGCAGGCTAACTGGAGAAAGGTCAGAAGTGTCAATCCCCGGCGACGGAATAGACCGGCTAACTGAGCAGAGTGTTCTTGTACATCGGACAAGGTTAGACTACCCTCAGGACTAGGTTACCCTGCCATGAGGCTTGGGTTACCCTGCCCAAAGTCC